>VWYK01021034.1:11497-24082 GCA_013399775.1 Semnornis frantzii | reverse complement strand
TTGTTTGTTTGTGGTTTTTTTATGTGAAAGGAAAAAAATGCTCAAAAGCATTCAGATTACATTTAGCATTTAACTCTTTTAATTTCCATGACCTTCATCCTCTAGCTTCTATATCTAGAGATAAGACATACCTCCAAATATCTAAAACTAAATTCTTTGTCCAGAAAATAAATAAACAGGCTCCAAGCTCTTCCCTTGGAAAACCACTTCTTCTAATACAGTATTGTTCAGACGATGCAATTGTGAATTGAACTGCAGCCTGATCCACAAAGTTCTGACTTCCGTGCTCTCTCATACTCTCATTCCTGTCATTCTCAGGCCCAACAAACCACTTTATCATGGGCACCTTCGTATTTTACAGAAAACCCAATCAAAGAATTGAAAAACCCTCCTGGAAAAAAAAGACACTTGACAACTTAAGGGAGGAGGGAGGTATTTATTGCCTTTTTGTTTGCCACAAGTATGGTCTGCTTTTATTTTTTACCTCTGAATTGTAGGGTACTTCCCAAGGCTTTCAAGGCATCTCTGCTGTCTGCTGGTGGACAGCACCTGTGATTAGCAAGGCAGGTCACAATCTTAATTTTTGCTGTGATGCTACAAATAAGCATCAGTAGCAGACTCCACTGTGGTGAATGTGGCTTTATTACCACATGTGCAAAGAAATGTGCTTTCCCTGCACATTTTTAATGAGAGAGCATTTTGTCTTCACTCACCATTGAAACTATTTGGAAAGTGGAAAGAAATCTGCCAATATGGGTTTAGCTATTTGTGCGCAGCTTTGATACTTCAGACGTTCATTTGGGGATCTGACACATTCTCCTTTGCTGCTGCTTCTCCTATGTGGCTGTCATTGGTTAATCCCTGTGTCTTGCTGGACTGCAGCCATCTCACCAGCAAGCACCACATCAGAAATGAGGAGCCCTAGAGTGATGCAGCACGCAGAGAAAGAACTCAAGTTTAGCTCTTTATTTCCATTCTACAGCACTTTTGCTTCAGTTACATTGTGCCCAAATGAGGTAGCTGGAGTTTTCTCACATTTAAAGCCATGCAAGGAGGAAACAAACTGTGAAGACCATACACATTGGAAGTTTAATCAAAATCCAATAGGCAGGAGCAAACTGTTAGTCTAGATCAGAGTCTCAGCTTCTATAAATCCAGGTTGCTCTGTTGCCTGTGGCAGGGATGTATCAGCTTTCCCCAGCCAAGGATCCAGCCCAGGAGCACATTCATAAGGGTGGTTTGATCTTCTGTGTATTTTAGATGTGTGTGGAAAGGATGAAATGCTTTCAGAATAGATAAAAAAGGAAAAGAAAAAAAAAAGATAAAAGTAAGAAATAATAATTGAGAGTGGAATAAAAGGAAAGAAGATCTTGCAGGTTTGTTAGGCAGTCCTCCAGCATCGCTCTCCCTTTCTCCTCTCTGCAAAGAGAAGCAAATTAACTGTTTAACAAAGGGATCATATTTCCGGATATGACAGGAGGAGACAGATTATGAGCAGATACAAATGAGAAGTCTTGTGCCAAAAATTGAATGCTCTTAAGGAAGACTAAGTATCCTGGGCAGCTACCAGGATTGCTAAAGGAAATGAGGAAAGAAATTAGTGAAGCCTTAACAGATTTTTTCCAATTGCCCCCATGACAGGTTAGGCTACAGAGCAAGGGAAAGAGAGCAACACAATGCACTGACTTATTTCAATCGTGTTTTTTATTATTAAGGGGTTATGAGATACAGCAGGTAGGTAGAATCCAGTTGGCTCAGAGTTATTTCCTGGGGAAACAGTTTTGTGGGATTTAATGAAGTCATGATATAATACTTTGAAAAGACTCATTTAACTGGAGATAGCCAAAAAGCATTAGTCTGAAAGACAGTCTTGCTTCACAGCTGTTTGAGAGTCCTGGAAGACATTGCTAAACCTGTCTGAGAAATGTTTTTCCCATCTTGCAAAACTTTTTGAGATTTTAAAAAAAATTTTCTTGCTCTGAATGGGAACAATAAAGTAGACTTTGTAGTTGCCTTTTTTATTTTCAATGGCAGAGACAAGGGATAAAAAAAAAAAAAGAGAGAGAGAAGAGAGAGAACAGAGGGAAAGAAAGAGAAAGACTGACCCTACTTATCTGTGTCAAAGCCAGTGCCACTCCTCTCAGGTAAGGAGTACTCCTTGGGCAGATCAGGCAGCATCTTGCTGCCCAGCTGCCTGCTGTTCAAACAGTGGTCTTACCTTGCCCTTCAGCCTTTATCTGCTTTCCTGGTGCTTTCCAATTATTTCCACCCCTGCTCTCATTTGCCTTAAATTTTGTTTTTTCTGTTCTAAATCAGTCAAGGAAAGTCATACAGTAAAAAAACCAAACAACCAAACCAAACAACAAAATAATCAACCACAATCCACCACAATTCTGGGCTAAGTATAAATTGTAAATGCAAACAGTACTGGGCAGTAAAACTCCTCTCTCCTGCAGCAAATGAGCACTCTCAGGTTTGTTATGGCAGCTAAGGAAAAAGATTGATTATATCGACTGAAATGTGCTTAGAAAGAGTACCCAAACACCTTCAGATATGAGCAGAGGCATCTTCTAACTTTATTTAGGTGGGAAGATGGTCCTACAGCATAAGCAGGTAAAGAATTTCTGATGGAAATATTCTTATCCTAAGTACCCAGGAGTTCTAGTCCAAACTTTGCATTGAATCTCTTGTGTAGTTTTGAGAGGGATAACAGGTAAAATAAAATGCAGTGGATAAGCTGTCTGCTAAACAGTGATGAAAATGATAATGTCTATCTCACAAAAGAGTTTTAGAGAAGGGTTATTTTATGTTTACTAAGTATTTTGAGAACAAGACATAATATCCTATAATCTGTATTCTGAGTCTTCAAAAAATGGAGGCCTTTCTTGATACTTGTTCCTTAGAAAGTGTACTTTCCTGTATCCACTGATCCAGTATTACAGTCAGTGCTGTCACCCCATTTCAACACCATTACATCAGACATGAACTTTTTCCCTTGTGTCTTTGAGCACTTCATTTTACCCTCTCCTGCTTTCTGATAAAATCATTATGGTGAGGAGGATTGGGTGTGAAATAGATTAGGAAATTATAATGTGGCATACTGCAGCTGTTCAACATGACAGGCTCAGTAAGCCAAACATTTCTAATGACTAAAGCACTTTATTAAGTTTGAATGACTTTTAAATCATATTTTAAGACCTGTACTTGTTATTAGCAGGCAGTGACTTTAATGATGAGATTAAATCTGTTCTTGTAAGAATGGCTGTGACTCAAACAGCTGTATTCACTGACACATTACGCATTTCTCTAGACTTAAAAACAGCTTTACACTTCATTTTTCCAGTTACTGAAACCTGATGTATGCCAGCTTACCATTGCCAGAATGCCAAAGAGAAGCCACAGAGACCTGTGAATGGAATCTGAATTATTACTCAGACTTTTGAAATTAGTTGCAGAAGGGGAGAGCAGAAGCTTTTGGTGCCTGCTCGTGTCCAAGGACAACTGAGTTTGCCTGTCAAAACAATTTTATTTGGGAGAGAAAAATGTAAACGTAGAACAATATACAGCACTACTGTTTTTCAAATAAACCCTGACAGAGTAAGTTCAGAGAAGCTAGGTTTTGATTGTAGCAGGCTAGCATGAATGTAGTAAAATCAGGGCATCTTTAAGCTGAGGTGCAGCTGAAAAGGAGAACGAAAAGGAGAAGCAGCACTGGCCAAGGAATGTACCATGATCAGATAGAGGATGTGAATTTTAGTACAAAATACCATCCAATGTAACAGGCTGCTCTGATTCTCAAATTCTCCTGGCCTAATAGCTGGACTTTCCCATCCTAGATCCTCCAACAAGATTGTTGGAATTGGAAAGATAAGAATGAGATGTTGGACTATAATAGTCAATCCATAAGCAGCACACATAACAGCCTTTTATTAACTGTACTGCACTGTCCCATAATTTGAAAGAAACCATAAGCCTGAAATCACTGTTTTGTCAAAAAAAGGTGACTTCCAGGTAACATATTTCCTGCCAGCTCTTAATATTCCAGGGAAGGAAAAGCAGTTTAAAATCAACACACTACAAGTGAGTATTCGTCTTGAGTCGGTATAACTGAAAACACAAACAGGCTTATGGCACATTGAGCACACAGACACACACACAAGTGGCATGTGCCTTGTTTTTTGTAGTATTTTAAAAGAAATGCTAATAGTCAAGTGTATTTGGACTCATAGAGTGCTTTGAGTTGGGGGGGACCTTAGAGATCATCTATTTCCAGCGCCCCTGACACAGGCAGGGACACCTCCTACTAGATCATGTTGCTTGTATATACATGTGTGTGTGATAAATGGGAGTTTTATTCAGAAAGGATATTTGTGGTTAGTTAACAAGTGCTCAATTCAAAAGACTTATGTGTAGGAAAGCACTTCATTCAGTTCTCATTTGATATTCCTTTCCTGTCATTTTCCCCCCAATCTTAGTGGTGACAGAAATCTTACCTTCTGCACCCTGCAGAAGATTGTTACCACCCTTGAGGTTGGGAATCTCTGCACAGAGAGGTGATGTCAGCTTGATTTCTGGTGCAAGTGAACACGAGGTGCTCCCTCAGCTGCCTGAGCACAACAAGACAGGTCACACCTGGTAATTATTCTAATCATACCTTCATTTTACCTCCTGTCTGTAGCTGAGTTCATAGAATGGTAAGGTTGGAAGGGACCTCAAGGATCATCTAGTTCCAACCTCCTGCCATAGGCAGGGACACCTCCCACTAGCACAGGTCACTCAAGGCCTCCTCCAACCTGGCTTTCAACACCTTCAGGGAGGGAGCAGCCACAACCTCCCTGTGCAACCTCTACCAGTGCCTCACCACCCTCACTGCAAACAACTTCCTCCTAACATCCAGTTCAAATCTCCCCTCTGCCAGTTTAAAACCACTGCCCCTAGTCCTGTCATTACAAGACCTTGACAATAGTCCCTCCCCAGCCTTCCTCTAGGCCCCCTTCAGATACTCGAAGTCTTCTCTTCTCCAGGCTGCAGAGCCCCAACTCTCTCAGCCTGTCCTCACAGCAGAGCTGCTGCAGCCCTCTGAGCATCTTCGTGGCCTCCTCTGGACCTGCTCCAACAGTTCCATGTCCTTCTTGTGCTGGGGGCTCCAAAACTGCACACAGGACTCCAGGTGGGGTCTGAGGAGAGCAGAGCAAAGGGGCAGAATCCCCTTCCTTGCCCTGCTGCCCACACTGCTCTTGATGCAGCCCAGCACTCAGTTGCTGTCTGGGCTGCATGTGTACACTGCAGGCTCATGTTGAGCTTTTCATCACTCCAGACCCCCAGGTCCTTTTCCTCAGGGCTGCTCTCAGCCATTCACCGCCAGCCTACATTGTGCTTGGGATTGTGCCTACCCAGGTGCAGGACCTTACACTTGGCCTTGTTGAATTTCATGAGTTTGGCTTGGGCACACCTCTGCAGCCTGTGCAGGTCCCTCTGGATGGATCCCTGCCCTCTAGCAAGTCGACCGTGCCACACAGCTTGGTGCCATCTGCAAACTTGCTGGGGGTACACTCGAGTTGGAACAGCCCTGGTAATTATAATAAAATTAGATGGGAAGCAGACCTAAAGCACGTGTCCTCTGGAGGCCACAAGAAGGACCAGCCACAATGTGGGGCTCTGCTGCTTCGCTGTGGGATGAGGGCATCTGCTTATCATACTTTTCTCCAATTTGCTCCACTCACTCATTGAGCTCATATGGATAACATATAATTGGACAGTAAAGAGGGTAACATATTTTTCTCCTGTGCAGAAAGGACATACTCCAAACAACATCACTGCATCCTCACCCACTGCACTGGCTGCAAAGTTGTTTTGGTGATTGATGACAGCACAAGTCAAAGAGATGAAGGGAGAGAGAGGAGGGGACAGGAGGATGTCTAATGAACATTAAAACCTTACTTTATTTATGTTAAGCCCCCACAGGTCCCCTATAGCATCCTGGAGATTTGAGAGGAATGTAGACTAAGCCCCAAAAGAGATACTTAAGTGCTTTCCTCCCTCTTGAGCATCAGTTGAGATTGAGTGAGGAAAAGAGGAGAGTAGCAATAGCCTCAGAGGAATGATGCATAAATTGCTGGTTTCTTTCATGCAGCTGATGGGCTGCAATGAAGGAAGAAGAGAAAAGAAGCATCTGAGCTCTTGAAGCATGGAGAAGTACAGCTCTCTGGTATCTGGTTTCTTGAACAACAGATGCAAATGTCTACACTGCTAAGTCCTGCTCCTCTAAATATTCACCTCTGTTTTCAAGCTGAATACTAAGGGGAGGACTTCAGTTAGAAAGAGTCAATTTATAGGCTTAAGGGGAGGAAAACTGAGAGTTGGCATTGAAATTGTGGAAATTGCTTTTAACTTCAAATATGATCAAAACAGGCACAAAAACAATTGAGAAGTCATAATAGAGGGCACCAACAGAGCAGTACAGTGGGTAAGGTACTCTCATCACTTCCAACTCTTGAGAGTATTTCAAAAAGAGGGGAGAAAGCTGATTTTTTAATGCAAATCAAAATGAATATGCTTTTTTAACCTGCAAATATCCATCTGTCTACCAGATTCACCTTCAAGAGTGGAAGCAAAAATGTTTGGTTCTCACTCATTTTGTGTTTGTAGTAATGGGTGCAAACTCTTTGGAATCTTGTGAGTTGCTTCCATTAGAAGAAATGGCATTTCTTCAGTGCAGCACTGCTGATGCAAAGAGAACACGTAAACAGCCTCAGTTCTCTGAACAACAAATGCTTCTGATGCCACCATGCACTTCCACAAAACACTATTCAAGATCCTTTCCCAGAGAGGAGCTCTGCCCCTAAACCTGTCCTCACTTTCTCCCTAGGCAACTGAACAAGTGTTTTTCCAGCTGCTCTGCTGATTTCTGTTTGCTTCTGTGGTGTTTACGAGTGATGTTTTGCTTACTTGTGTGGAAGTGTTGTAAACTTCACCCTGCTCAACCACACATCAATCTCCTAGTCATGCCTGCCTCAAGCCACAAGTCTGCCTTATACTGTCAAGACCAGGAGGAGAAATTTTGCCCCTGTTACTCTTCCTCTTGGGTGCCCATCAATTCCTGGCACATAACTCACACATTGCTGGGAGCAGTGCCAGATCCATGCCAGGGGAGCAGGATGTGTGCACTACAGGGACTCGCACCCAGTCTGTCCAAGCCCTCTGTAAATGTGTGCATTGCTTTTTAATTGGCATCATTACCTCATATAATGTTTTCTAATTATATTATTGATTTTTCCCCCTGTTCTTTTTAATGGGTTCCCCTTCCAATTCACCCTCACTAAAGACACTGGCAAGTAGTGTGGATGAGTCTCCAGGGCAACTCTCCCAACTGCGTGTATTACATGCAGCATACAGGTGTTTCGTTTTGCATCATCTTCTTAGTTAGCCAGAAGCAATACTGTTTGGGGGATGGCAAAGAGAGCAAGAGGCATCATGGTCCACTAACACAGTCAGGCACAATAATTAGTGTTCCATAGTAGCAGGCAGAACTAGTCCTGCACCCAAGCATCTCTTTTATGTGCTTCACATCTCAAAGGAGATGCTTACAGAGCTAGGCAGGAAACATCTCACATCCTGCAAAAAAATTTTGGTGACTTAAAAAATATTGTCATATCACATTGGAAACACCCAAGAACTTTCAAATAAAAATTAGCTTGAGTGTCCTGCACCTCAGGCAGAGTAGCAGATAAGTAGCAAAGGCAGTACAACCAGCATGTGTCTCTGACTGTGCAACCAGATAGATGTTAGGGGGCTCTGCCCATCCTCTGAGCTGTCAGGACAGCCCCATAACAACGAAAGCCATGCTAGACCCCTGTGCCATGTCTAAGCAGCTAACAGCTCTTGCTGATCGTGGATTTGGTGAGGGGAGGAAGGAGGGAATGTTGCTTTCTCAGGTGAATAAACCAACTCATACAACCGCATCTCTGCTTTAGATGTGCAGTTCATGCTCACCCAACCTAACAGCAATCCTGCTCTGGTGGAAGGTGGGTTCAAGCTGAAGACATGAAACTTAGTCTATTCCATATTTGGCACATGCTGTAAGCTTGGAGCTACTGCCCTGTGGAAGCTCAAACCACAGGAGTTAAAGTTTGAGCTTCAGCTGCTGCCATTACAATGCCATGTGTCACCCTCACACACTGTTTCCTCCTAATGTGTTTTATTCCCCTTTGGAATAAACTATAACAAACACACACATACATATTTGTGTGTGTGCATGTATATATATGTATATATATATATACACACACACACACATATAAAAGTAATCCTCCTTTATAATAATTGTGTGTCCCAGGAAAAAAAAATCACTATTACACTAGAACAGAAGTTTCAGGATAATGCCAACACACAAGTTCTCTGTGCAGAGCAGCTCTCACTGGTCTCATCTGTGCAAATCACATGCTACAAGAAGAGCAAAATTTCTGAGAAATTAAAGATGTTTTAAAGCTGGAGGGTAAAGTGTTGGTATGAAATGTCCCCTTCCCTATTCCATATGTCCTTCAGAAAGCTTGGGGATGAGTGGTGGCATGAAAAAAATCAGTGGGGCCCGTTGGACTGTGGTGGGAGTGTGCAATAACTCCAAATACCCATTTCCTTCCATTACAGTTCACTTGAGCTATTCCCAGCACAGCTGACTGATTCCACACATTGGGAGGTGCCTGCTGGCAAGTGCTCCTCTAGAGTAACACAACTGGAGGCTACACACCCTGTTTCCTTGGGTGAGGATTATGAGGAATGAGAGTAAATAGGGCCTAGGAGTTTGGCCTCAGGCTCTTCCAAATCCATAACCTCTGTGGTGACTCCAGGAGGGCTGAAATGAAGATTCACAGCCAGCTTGAGGAAGTCACAGAGGATTTGGTTTCTCCTTTTTTGTGTTCCACAGCCTTAAGAATGGTTTTAAAGATGAGAATGCAGGCTGCTGCCTATAAGCTTCTTACCTGTGCCAGCTTGTGCCAGTTTCTTAACTGGCACAAACTGGAGTGGTGCCATCACCATTGGTGAGGCTAGACTCGCTGGCAAGAGGGTCCAACTCCATCCCTATGTGCCTGCTGGCATGTGGCATTGCTTTTCATGCACCTCCTATGCGTATAAAAGGGAGCCAAGAGTGTGACTTCTCTGACTGGAGGGCAGGCTGTCAGTGCCATGATGTCTGCACTGCCCAGGTGGTACCACCTGTTGTGTGCCATTGCATTCTTGATCTCAGCCTGGGTTTATCAGTAGACTTGCTGGAGAAAGGGTAATATATTCTGTTGTTCCAACAATGGTATTGGCTCACCCAGAACCAGTTAGCAGCATGGTTGTGTAAAGATGGTGCTGCATGGTACTCTTCCCACATGAATGTTCCAAAACAAGCACTGGATCAGTTGCTGTTTCATTATTCACTAAAAATTCTGCATCACAAGACTGACATTTCTGCAAGTAAGGCACAGCATTTTGAGAAAAGTAAGCAAAATATTTCTCTTATTGAGGAAGTTGTTTTAAGATAAGTGGGACAGAAAGAAAAAATGCAGCCTTGATAAATACCATTTGCAGTTAAATGAGGTAGAAAGCCACAAGGAGAGGTATCTTGGGTTTTGAAGCTCCATGACACTTTATCAGCATCATTTTTCCACCTCAAAATGAAGGACCAGAGTAGATTATCAGAGAACTGTAGGTTTTCATAGCTGCCATTAAAAGACACTCTTGTAATTAATGTCTCAGAGACACATTCCACAAACTACCAGGCACCTGCAGGCTCACCGCCAGCCACTTCTGACCTGCACATCCAGGTTGCTGGTAGCTCTGGACTGGGTTCTTTTCCCTTGCTCCCCTGCCCACAGCAGCATTTACTAGTTATCAGTGTATATATTGCTCACAGATCACAAACTGCATGGAGATGCAGACAAGTAAAGGATGTGGAATGTGGCACATAAATAAAAGCCATGATTGTTGCATGCTCTGTCATGAATAGAGATATCTGAGGTTTATCTACTGCGTTGGAAAAAACATATTTGCCTAATTATCCAGTCTCCAGGAATGAACAAAGTTCAAAGGGATGCAAGGAGGTGCATTCCTAACCATGTTCTCTGCGATAAGGAAACCACTAAACAGCAATGCAGATGTCGGACCTGTGGGTGCTGTGAATTCTCACCCCTCTGCGCCAGGGTCAGCCAAAGCACTGCCCAGAGCTACATACTACCTAGGATAAGAGTAGCTATTTGTCTGTAAGCTCTAGCCTAGGAGACAATTTTATCTGGATGCTCCTTGTAAGGTAGTTTTGATGGTTAAGAAAACAACAGGAAATGACAATATCTTCTGCAGTGAAGAGCAAGAGTCAGGCTTTTCTCAGCTTTTCTGCCATGAAGTTAGCAGCAGCCATTCACTTAGGGTAGTGTTGGTATCATTTTGAGATGTTTGTATAAATGAGTCTGGGTCCTGGATGGTGTCAGATGAGTTTTGCTAGTGTTTGGTAGGGATGTCAGTGCTCAAGAAGAGCAAATTCAATTCCAGACTCCAAAACACCAGGCCTTGAACACCTCCAGGCAGGGAGCAGCCACAACCTCCCTGCACAACCTGTGCCAGTGTCTCACCACTCTCACTGCAAAGAACTTCCTCCTAACATCCAGTTTAAATCTTCCCTCTGCCAGTTTAAACCCATTGCCCCTTAGTCCTGTCATTACAAGACCTTGTCAATAGTCCCTCCCCAGCCTTCCTGTAGGCCCCCTTCAGATACTGGAAGGCTACTCTAAGGTCTCCTGGAAGCCTTCTCTTCTCCAGGCTGCAGAGCCCCAAATCTACCTGTCCCTACAGCAGAGCTGCTCCAGCCCTCTGATTATCTTCATGGGTCTCCTCTGGACCCACTCCAACAGTTTGATGGTTTCTTGTTTTGGGGGCTCCCGAACTGTACACAGTACTCCAGATGGGGCCTGATGAGAGCAGAGTAAAGGGAGAGAATCCCCTCCCTTGCCCTGCTGGTGCACACCGCAGGCTCATGTTGAGCTTTTCATCACCCCAGACCCCCAGGTCTTTTTCCTCAGGGCTGCTCTCAACCATTCACCACCCAGTCTGGATTTGTGCAGTGTAGGTAATGCTACTTTTCTCCTAGTTAAAGACAAACAGAAAATACTTTCAGCTTTGTTGGGAATTCATAAACAAAACTTGTGGCTTCTCGGGTATGGAGGAAATTGTATAATGACTATAACAACTCCAGGCTAACTCATGTGTATGGCTAATCCCTCTCACAGAGCTCTTCATGGGTTATGAGCCAAATTCCACTCTCTTAAATGAGTGAGATGTCACAGATGTCTGCAAACTTGCAATTATACCATTTCAAAACTAGAGATGACCTGTCCTTATACCTACTCAGAATCACATTAGCACTTCAAGAGTCATTTGGGGCCAGTGCCTCTGTCTGCAATAAAAACTGAGTGAGAAAAGGTCCCTGTCCTTAGGGGTTTACAGTCAGAGGCACAAGGAAGACAGAAATGCCAACAGGGGATTAGAAGTAAGGTAACTGAGGGCATGTGATGTTAAGTGGCCTCTGCTGAGCCAAACTATACTCCAGCCTATGTTGTTTAAGACTATGTCACTTCATATGCTATATTGTGTTTTACAATGTTGTGTTACTTGAGGCTAATTGGAATATTTTAATGGAGAAAATTATATTGTAGGCTATGAAAAGGAAACAATGGTGGTGTCTGCTTCACTCATAGGCTTGCTGAGATGTATGAGAACAAGAACACAAGCATAGATAACACAGAGTCTCTTGGTCTGTCTGGGAGCCAGTGTGTCTTATCCTCTCTGCTAACCTAACTACTCTGCTTCTAACCCTCCTGTCTGATCCTCCAAACTCACCTTGCACATAAGCCAAATCCAGGGGTAAGGTAGAGGGTTGGAAAGGGGGTGGAAGGGTGGTGGGAAGCCCTCCTGGGGACTCTGATTTCTGGCAGGGGGATTGTGTTTCTGTATTACCTTTAACTTTTATATTTCTCTCAATATTCCTGTCTATTGTGTATCACTGCTTGTATATTGTGCTAAGCTCTAAACAGAGCTTCAGTCCTTAACTTCCAGCTGTCTGAGTCTAGTCTGGGTGATTTTACAAAGAGTGGGGATGCAGAGAACTCCCAAACCATCACAAACGTGTGTCTGTGTAGACCGCTTAGTCAAAAGCTTTTCCAACAGCTCAGGCAACGTAAATTATCAATGATGCCTACAGCTCCTTCCAGACTTTTTATCATCTGTAAAGCACAGGCATAGTTGCAATGCCAGGTAGACAGCCTATAAGCCCCTTTCAGAAGGTACCTCAAGGATCATCTAGTTCCAACCCCCTGCCATAGCCAGGGACACCTCCCACTAGTACAGCTCACTCAATCCTCCTCCAACCTGGCCTTGAACACCTCCAGGGAGGGAGCAGCCACAACCTCCCTGGGCAACCTGTGCCAGTGTCTCACCACCTTCACTGGAAAGAACTTCCTCCTAACATCCAGTCTAAATCTCCCCTCTGCCAGTTTAAACCCATTGCCTCTAGTCCTGTCATTGCAAGACCTTACGTATAGTCCCTCCCCA
>VWYK01021033.1:0-10439 GCA_013399775.1 Semnornis frantzii | reverse complement strand
TTTTTTTTATTTTTTTAATGAAAAGAAAATCCTGCTTTAACATAATTAGTAGCAATTAAAAGAATCACATAAGGATTTTTTTCCTTTCTTTAACAGAGGGGCAAAAAAAAAAAAAGGGGATAATTCCATTAAAATGTAAATATGTCAATTGAAATTTAGATAACAGAGCATTAATGATTTAATTAACAGGATGAAACCTCCCTGAAAGCACAGACCACTTATGGGAAGGTCCTATAATACCAGTCTGAGGACATGTAACAACTGATTTCAGTGGAGAAATACTGTCTTCACTGAAAAAGTCTTTTCATGCAATCACGAGCTTGAATATTTAATAGTTTATTTTTAGTGAATACATTCAAGGGAAAATAAAAGACTGAATAAAATTGAAAGAAAACTATCAACTGTATCACAATTTCAGGTTAGGCAATTTAGATTTACTTAGCTTTTCTGCATAAAGCTTTGATATGTTTCATGAAAGAGAAGTGCAATTTACTGTTACATTGGTCTATTTAAATAGGTTTTGAGAGGGATAACTGCTCTCAGTAAAAAAGTAGGCACTTGTACTCTGTGTAGCTCTGAACATTAACGATTATGTGCCAAATACATCTAGCAAATTCATTTCTCTTCTGTTATTCCAATAGAGTTGCTGTTGTTTACTTCAGAGTTGAATTTAGCTCTGTACTCCAAGACTAATGGCTAAATCTACGAGAGATGTTAGCCCTCAGACAACAATATTAGGCACATAAATTGAAAATGTAGGTCCTCAGAACATTTATACATTTGTCTTTCAGTCCTAGAGTCACCAATAGCACGAAATATTTTTGAACTTTCCATTGGTTAAGCAAAAGTGTTTGCTCCTGGAAACCTGTAAGACTGCTTGAGCATTCATGGTGTTTAATGGTCAGATTCTACTGCAGTGGACACCTGTAGCTGTTGCACATAGGTGTAAACATTCAGTTTGTGATGCATGCAATGGTGTTTAACAAAGGTTTGATCACTGTCTTGGTTTCACCACTTGAAGGCACTGATGAAATAACGTTGGGATGATTGGTAAGGAGGTCCTGACACAGACTGAATCACTTGTACCCGCTGCAGCTTTCCACATACATGAACTAAAGCATAAAACTGCAGTTAAAGCTTTGCACAAAGCTCTTTTCCAGCCAGAAAACTGCATACCTAAAACCATGGAATCACAGTATTATAGAACTGTTGAGGTTGGAAGAGACCTTTGGGATCATCAGGTCCAACTTTTCTCTTCGGGCTCATAATCCCACCACTACTGCTAAACCACTACCACTAAACAATGTCCCTCAGCACCACATCCACACAACTTTTCAGTACCTCCAAGAGTGGTGACTCCACCACTACTCTGGTCAGCCTGCTCTGATGTCTGCAAAGCCTTTCTGTGAAGCAAATTTTGCTGTTATCTGATCTGAACCTCTCTTGGCACAACTTGAGCCTTGAGTGGAGGTGTCCCTGCCTATGGCAAGGGGTTGGAACTAGATGATCCTTGAGGTCCCTTCCAACCTTACCATTCTATGATTCTATGATTACTCTTGTCCATCTATGCACTTCAGTTGTCTACTAGAAACTCTTGGTAACAGTTTTGTACAACTGAAGACTGGAGATGTTAATTTTCCTTAGTGTCATACCACCAACTTTTCCTACTTTGTGCTAGTCCATTGGTGTCTCTGGCACAGTATGATCCACAAAGAGATCACCTCATTTGCAGTCTTATTAGAAAAATAGGCTTCACAGAATATCTTAGCAAAAACACAGACATGTTTGGACAGGAAGATGGATTAGAAATGTCCTCTTGAAACTCCTTTCCTGCCTATTCTATAGACAGATCTATATTCTGTGTAGTTAGAGCTGTCATGCTGGATTTGACCTCAAGAAAGATGTAGGTGAAGTGGTTGTCTTTTATTTAGTACCCATGGGAGATCAAATTCTTGTTTGCTTGAAGAACAAGCCAACAGAGCAAAGAACAAGTCTTTCCCCTTACAGTCTAGGATAACATGTTAAACCTCACAGAATTGTAGAGTGGTAGGAGTTGGGAGGGACCTCTGAATATCATCAAGGTGATGAATTCTGTACATAGAATTTTATCTTGCTGAATAGTAAAGAGATGTTTAAAATGGTGCAGTCTTATTAGTGAGTGCATCAAATATACATTTTGCTTTTTCACAGTTTTTGTTCTGGTTTGGTTTGGTTTGGTTTGGTTTTTTAGAGTCCATTAGTAAAATCAACATGGAAAGAAACCAAGATTTCATGTGGCTTGGGAATTTGTCTCATGTGAATGACCACTGGATTAGCAAGACCTCAAGTAAACCTGTGGGTGAAGAATTTTCAGTAGAAATACAGGGATATACTGGGCATAAATTGGTGTGAGGTTAGGCAGCCACTGTGTGGCAGTTTGGAGGAGGCTGAGCATATGGAAGTGAAGCACTTGAAGGGTCTTTCAGTAGGCATTCTGAGGTATCCCTTCAGTTACTTTAACAATACCAATATCTTGAAATCTGTTCCATCTAGATGAGACAAAAATCCTGCTCTAAAGAAAAACAGATAACTTGCACATTGCCTCTATATTCTCTCTTTGTAATTGTGAAGAATGATCATTGCTTGTGCAATGCCAAGGAAAGAATTTATGGTGTCAGTGAAGAAGTTTACTCCTAGTCTGGCCATATTTCTAGCTACAATTTCAACCAAATCCAATCCTCTGTTACTCACAGTATGCTAGAAGCCCAAACATGATTCAGACAGATCAGTGTTCAGAGACAGAAAGTTTTATTTGCCCTTGTACTGACCACTAGTGAGGCCACACCTTAAGCACTGGCTTCTGTTTTGGGCCCTCATGACAAGAAAGATGTTGAAATGCTGGACTGGGTCTAGAGAAGAGTAACAAAGCTAACGAGAGCTCTGGAGAACAGGTCTGGTGAGGAGCAGCTGAGGGCACTGGGGTTGTTTAGTATAGAGGAAAGGTAATGAGGGGAGACCTCATTGATCTCTGCAATTCCCGGAGAGAAGGCTGGAGCAAGGTGGGTGATGGTATCTTTCCCCTAGTAGTAAGTGATAGGATGAAAGGAAATGGCCTCAAGTTGCCCCAGGGGAGGTTTGGGTTGAATATTAGGAAAAACTCCTTCACTGCTAGGGTTCTCTGGGACTGGAAAAAATTTCCCAGGGAAGTAACTGAATCCTCATTCTTGGAGGTGTTTAAAAGCCACAGAGATGTGGTGCTGAGGGATGTGGTTCAGTGTCAGTCTTGGTTTAGTTACATAGTGGTTGGACTGGATGATCTTACCAAAAGGATTCTGAGATTTTTGTGCTTCTATCTGGCTCTGGAGAATAATGGTTATATTATATAGTCAAGCACAGAGAGATCAAAGAACATTTAAGTAATAACCTGCCAATGATGAAGGACATTGAAGTGTTGGAGCAGGTCCAGAGGAGCCCACGAAGATGCTCAGAGGGCTGCAGCAGCAGCACTCTGCTATGAGGACAGGCTGAGAGAGTTGGGGCTCTGCAGTCTGGAGAAGAGAAGGCTTTGAGGAGACCTTCTAGNCCTTGAGGTTCCTTCCAACCTTACCATTCTACGATTCTATGATTCTTAAACAAATTATCCTGTCAGATCAATTGTTGCACACCTAGATTAGTCTAAAATAAGGAGATGTTCTCAGATATTGTATGGCTACTCTTTTGCCACACGATGCATTGTCAGCTTGTGACGATTGCTGGATTGTGGTAGTCACTGTTGAGAAATGCTGGTTCTTCTAGTGATGATGTCCTAATAACAGTCACTATACTTTGTAAATTTCTCAATCTTCTTTAATCAGCATTGAATAGAAAGAAATAATTTTTTGAATTAGCAATAAAGTTATTGCATTCCTGTTAGCTCACCACAATTATCATAGTCATAGAGTTTCTAAAGACTGCTCATTTCTAACATCACTTCGGTTTAGAGGAGCATTATGCCAGTTGTTCATCTCTCAATTTGCAGAGATTATTATTTAATGCATTTTAGTCAAATTGTGGAGAAAGCAAAACTCAATGACACTTCTGAGATATTTCTATTCTCCAATCTCTTCATTCTAACAGTTTCTCCAAGGTAATTGCTCTGAAATTCATTTTCTAATCCTACAGTTTTTCAATTGTTGGCTAAAGATTGAATCAGAAACAAGAGCCTAGATCCTTAGAGGATACTCGGGGCCGGGAGTTACATAACATTCTGTGTGAGCAACTATGCACTCATCATGTCTTTGCCCTTAGTTTAATTGCAGAAGGTGGTTTGCTGTAAAAACTGTGTGAAATACAAGGAAATGTCAGCTGGCATATTAACAGGTTAATTTATTTACAAGAATGACCATTTCAAAACAAATGTAGTGCTCATTAATAAGAACCCAGTATGTGTTAAGACTGGGAGAGCACTGTGCATGTAAATATTGCAGCCATGCAAAGGTAAAGCACTGTCAGAGGAAGCACAAAAGAATGGGGAACAAAAATGAAACACACACAAATACTGATAAAACTATAAAGTTTTGCAGTGATCAGTCTGGGGACCTGGGGACACTGATTCAATTTTTTAAAAAACAGACCCAGGAATATGAAGTTGTACTGAAAATTTTAGTAAGTGAGACTGGACAACACAGTAGATAAAAGGATCAAAAGATCATAGAATAGTTTTGTTGGAAAAGATCTCCAAGATCATTCAGTCTGACCACCATCTTACCATCATAACCATTAAACCATGCCCACACATTTCCCAAACACCTCCAGGGATAGCGACTCCACCACATCCCTGAGTAACCTCTTCCAATGCCACTCTTTCTGGTAAGATTTTTTTCTTACTATCCTAAACCTCCCCTTGCACAATTTCAGGCCATTTTCTCTTGTTCTATCACCCAATACTAGAAAGAAGAGACTGACTACCACCTTACTCCAATCTCCTTTCAAGGAGTTATAGACAGCAATGAGATTTCCCCTCAGCCTCCTCTTCTGAAGACTAAATAATCCAGTTCCATCAACTGTTTCTCCTTAGACCCTTCACCCTCTCTGTTGCTCTTCTCTGGGCATGTTCCCGTGCCTCAATATCTTTCCTGTAGTGAGGAGCCTAAAACCAAACCCAAACCAAAACCTGGCCTCACCAGGTCGGGGGGATAATTACTTCCTTATCCCTGCTGGTTGTACTATTGTTGATCCAGGGCAGGATGCTGGTGGCCTTCTTGGCCACCTGATCACACTGCTGGCTGCTGTTCAGCCAGCTGTCAACCAGCACCCACAGGTTCTTTTCAGCCAGGCAACCTCCCAGCCACTCTGCCCCAAGCCTGTAGCCTGGAATGAAGGATCTTGAGCATGATGATTTGCATTTTAAGCCAGTAAGTAGAGATGGGATAGGGCTTAGTAGTATAAAGTGCAAATCATCCACTCAGGGAGCAGATAAATGATTCCTAACCTTCAGGCAAAATGACCTAATTTAACTTAAACAATAGTTCTTTGTTAACATCTCAATTAGACTGAGATGGATTATGGTGGAACAGAATGTGTTTTAGAATGCATTAGAGAGGAGCAATCTATGGGGGAAAGATAGTAACTAGTAGCTGGAGACAATCAGAGGGGCAGGAAGGATTTCACTGGCAGAGACAATCACAGAAGAAGATGAATATCTTCAGCTTGGGGACCGCTGGTCAGAATTATTGCTGTTAGTTTAGGAAATGTGATGTTCTATATAAACCCAAATGTGAGAACTGCAACACCCATTCCCAGAAGATGCTTATTATACAGGGAAATCTTCTAAGGACATCTCAACAGAGAACATTTGGATCAGTTCATTTTTACCACTCCAGAATTGTTTTTTTTCCCACCCTTTTGCCGCTCTGATCAAAACCACAAAATTTCATCATTTCATCAGAAAAGCAATCTTGGGAGTTTCTTTCAATTAATATTTCACTGTTTATTTCTACTGAGCTGAAGACAAATGTGGAAATGACTTTAAGTTCTGAATAAACTACTTGATTTTCTGTCAGTTATAACATTGTAAGTAAGGACTATGGAAGTTCTTGTTGACCTGTTAAAGAATAGTTAGAAAATCTGATGAAATTGCCCTTTGCTTTTAAGAAACCAATGAAAATGAAAAGTGTGGATCCAATTTAGTTAGGTTATTTCTGATAAATAAGTGCAGACAAAAATTATTGCTACTAAAAAGAAAAAAAGAAGTAATAAATAGAGCAGTTCAGTGGAATGGGAATAGCCCATAATTCACAGAAGAGCACACAGGCTTTCAGTGTGTCCAGCTGCCAAAAGATCGAGCCAATATCTAGAGGGTTTAAGGGACTAGCCATGAAACACTATTTGCAAACATCGAGTCACTAGTCATGAATTTGGCAACTCAGGTTTTGTTGAAATAGCATCACTGTCACAGAATTGCCTGGTTGGAAAAGACCTTAAGATCACCGAGTCCAAACATTACCTGATGTCTTTCTGTACACAACTATTAGATCATGCCCCTAAGCTCCTCATCCAAATGTCTTTTAAATACCTCCAGGGGTGGTGATTCCACCACTTCCCTGGGCAGCCTTTTCCAGTGATGGATGACCTTTTTGTTGAAGAAGTTTGTTTCCTAATCATAGAATCATAGAATGATTTAGGTTGGAAGGGACCTCGAAGATCATCTAATGTCCAATCTGAACACCTGGCGTAACTTCACTGATTGTCCGTAGAAATCACAGAATCACAGAAGGTTAGGGGCTGGAAGTGACTTCAAAAAAATCATTCAGGTCAAACCCCCTACCAGAGCAGCATCACCTACACCAGATCACACATGAATGCATCCAGACAGGTCTTGAATGTCTCCACAGACAGAAATACAGCTACAGCTTGTGGCTATCCCAAACCTACTAGCCAAGAAAAAGAATATAAAGTGATGAATAAAGCCTTTTTACTTTTATTTTTTTTCAGCCTGTCAAACTGTTTCTGTCACACATAATGAGTGCTACGTAAAAATCCATTCAACGACAATATCACTGAGCCCTGTTTTACAGATCTTTCCATGACCGAGGAATAAATGTCTCATGACTGAGGAAAGATCCAGGGAAGAAACCTAATTTTTAGCAGTCTCTAATCACGTAAAGAGTTTCACAATCTATTCAGATTCATTTTCCAGAGTGCTGCTTCTTAGACTATCTATTTCTCTGTAAGCCTGTTTAAAACGCTAATATACTTAATACCTATTTGCAATACCTAAGAAGTAATCTAGTCCTTTCCAACTCAACACACACTAATTTCCTCAAGACTCTTGAACACTTTATAGTGCTAATTATGTCTATTACTGTCATTTGCTTTGAAATGATATGTTGCTCCCTTCTGAAATAGAAATCCCCAATTTTGCTTAGCAATGAAGAAAGTTCTATTTCAGTAAGCCTTTCTGATCTAATGGCTCTGATTTCATTTAGAAATAATAGGTTTACTTGCAGAAAGAATGGTGACACATATGTTTAACGCAGATAACTGACTGCTTATCAAATTTCTTCTAATTAGACATTTTTGTATTATAGGATTAATGTAGACACTGTTGGGACGCTGCAGAAGCAGCATGTGTACTTCACAAGAGAGGTAGTTTTGTAGAAGGAATTTTGCTTCTTTTTTTCATATTCAGACTGTCTTTCCAATGTAGACAGGGTCAAGTGTAGTACTAAAATCAGTCAATGTCAATATAACAAAACTGAGAAGCTTTCGAATCTTGTTTAAATTTGAACCTGATCATAGAATCATTTCCATTGGAAAAGACCTTTAAAATCATCAAGTCCAACCATTCTCTAACTCTGCCAAATCTGGTGCTAAAATGTGTCCCTCAGTACCACATTTTCTGCCTCTTTTAAACACCTCCAGGAATGGGGATTCAACCACCTCCCTGGGTGTTTCAATCTTTGAGAGCCCTTTCAGTGATAAGTTTCTTCTAATCTCCAACCTAAACCTCCCATGGTGCAATCTGAGGCTATTTCCTCTCATTCTGCCACTTTGAGTCATAGAATTGTTTTGATTGGAAAAGACTTTTAAGATCATCAAATCCAACTATACCCTAACATCTCCCTCTACTCAACTGTTCCATCATGTCCCTAAGATCCTTATCCAAACATCTTTTAAACACCTTCAGTGGGTGCCAGCTGAAGCATAGGAGGTTCTACCTAAACATAAGGAAAAACTTTATCACTGTGAGGGTGGCAGGACACTGGAACAGGCTACCCAGAGAGGTTGTGGAGCCTCCTTCTATGGAGACAACCAAAACCCACCTGGACATATTCCTGTGTGACCTACTTTAGGCTACTCTGGCAGGGGAGTTGAACTGGATGATCTTTCAAGGTCCTGTTGAACGCTTAATGTTCTGTGATTCCATGATTCTGTAACTCTACATGACCATAAATTTTGGTCTAATTTCTACCATTAAGGTTTTGTTGTTGTGCTGTGTTTTGAAGACCAGTAGAGAAAACAGTTGTTTTGATTTTAGTGTGGAAAGCCAAATCCAGTAGGGCTGCCAAACTGTGATGTGCTGAAGTCTACTTAGCTTAGGCCTAGCAAAGTAAGTCAAGGTGACTCTTCATGAAATGAAGTACCACTAGTGATGAATGAGGTCATCAGAGTTAACTGCTTATCTGTATGTCACTTTAAAAATAATTCACTTATTATTAGCAAGTAACAAGATCACATCAACCTCAACAAATCTGACATTTGTGCTGAAGAAAATGACAGTAATTGGATACCAACTTTTGCTACAAATAAGATACTACTTCAATATTCATTCCATTTTATAGAGATATAACAAATGGAAACAGCAGATTTTACTGGGAGCAACTAAAACAGAAATGGAAAAGATACATTAGCACAACAGGAATATTCTTCAGTCCAATAAACCCTCCAAATAGCAAGAAGTGGAGAAAGAAGACTGAAGTGCTAAATAAAGTCATAAATGAACCATATGCAAAAAAAGAAACAAGTATGAGAAAATAACTTGTTGACAGAGAAGGATTAAATATCTTAATTAAAAACTGCTGGAGTTATTAATTCAAACTGCTTCCATTCCACCTAGCAATTGGAAACCCGACAGGATTTATATAGTACAAATTTCTATTAAAAATTGTCTGTGGAAGCATCAGGAAAATAATAATAATAAAAAAAAAATGCAGAGAATGCACATTTTGGATCTGCATAATGACATCCAACACATCCCTGTAGGGGTACTAGAAAGAGATGTTTGTGTACCAATCTCATTTTGCTGATAACACTTTTCATCAGAAAAGATGAAACAAATGTGACTTTCAGAATTTAATCAGGAAGGACAAGGACACTGGCTAACAGTAACCACTTTAAATGTCTCAGGAACTTGCTCTGTAAATGTGCATGTTATCAACTTGAAGGCAGACCCAACATACTTCAAGGCGAACTGCCCAGATTATGTTAGCTCTTGAAGTAGGAAGGACACACAGTACTTTAGATGTATTATCCAGGTTACAAAAGAGAGGCATTTCCTCAGCGTCACATACATATGAAACAGCCTGAGGTGAAAAAGGGCTGTAACCGGAGGCCATTAGACTGCTTTTAGCTGGATAAATAACACTGAACTGCACAGCAAATATGCAGCATTCCACCCCAGGTGTGATGGTGCATCTGTAATGTGCCTGAAAGAAACATTTAGCAGACAGAATGATGATATGCTGGCAACTTAGAGTGGGCACGAGAAATCACTTTCAAAATGTTGCCTAAATTACAGAATAAGGTTTTGCAATGGAGAGATACAAGTGGATTTGCAAGGATGCTGGCTGAAGTCAGAGAATAATTAGGAAGGTCTTACTAGGGAAAACAACAATTATTCAATGAGTCAGAAAACTTGATTGCAAAGACTACTCTGATAGGAAGAATAACAATAATACCCTGCTGAAACATGTATTATAATGCATCCCTTTACAAGAAGGGCCAAAAAATAAGAAAAACATTTGCCTCTCTAGACTTTTAGCTAAATAGGAAACAAAAACAAAAAAACAAAACACACACAACAAAACCAACAAACCAAAACCAAACTTACAACTGATTGCTCTATTCTATTGGGGAAACATTCCTGACTAGAAATTTTTATTGAAGCAATTATAGTGGCAGTTGGAGTGCATTCAGCAAAACAAATCGGAATAAAGTATGACCAAATATGTATGTAAGAGGAAAATGTTTCCACTTTAGGCACATACTTTCTCCTAGACAACTCTGAAGTCACAGGTCACATAAAAGGGGTCAGAGGTGGAGTGTATATACATTAAATTCATAGAATCATAGAATCATTATGGTCGGAAAAGACCTCAAGTCCAACCTTCTACCCAGCACCTCAATGACTACTAAAAAAAATTTAAAAAGTGTTGTTTTGATTTACTGAACAAATCACAGTTAATTTTTGATCTCACAGT
>VWYK01021030.1:30026-67848 GCA_013399775.1 Semnornis frantzii | reverse complement strand
TGAGAAAACTATATGCTTGCATCCCTCTTAGTGTTGATGACTGCATATGGTCCCTGTTTTTTTAGAGCAGAGTAGGACTGGAAAGGATGAACAATAAACATAATGTTTTTTGTTATCACAGCAGAATAAAGTTTCTGCAGCTGCACACATTGAGCACAAATGATGAGCTTCCTGGCCTACTTTGCCCATTGCTCTGAAACAGAGCTGGCTTTGTTTTTGTTGGCTCCCTTAATATAAACCATGCTGGTGGAACTTGGGTTTGAGTTGGTGCATTGAAGGAGCAAAATGTACCTGTGACTTTGAAAGAGAGTTCAGATCATTAATACCTTGTAGCAGATTTTAAGAGCTTCACAAGAGATCTGTAGGAGTGTAGCAGATGCCTAGTGTTCAGCAACAGCTGGATTGTAGTGCCCAGATGTGTTAGAACTGGTGAGACTGACTTCAGCCTTCTTGCAAGAAATTGTGAGGATATAGAAGAATATTGTAAGAAAAATAACACCTTATGGGCAAGAAGTTTAATCAGGAAAACTTTTACATTCTGCATTTAGAATTACTGGATAGAAACACTACCGCTTTGTAGGTTAAATGATTCCTGACCTCTGGGATTTTACTAAGAGCCTTGTTCTACAAATGCTTGCAGAGGTATTTTTAAATAGATGCTGCCTCATGGTTTATTTGCAAGGTTGTGGCCCAGACATGCTCAAACTAGTGAATCACCAAAATTAGATGAAGCCTAGTACAAAGTCCTAGCCAGAATGAAAATGTTATCTAAACTTGCACACAACAGTGATTTTAATTGAATCTACAGCAAGAAATGGTCTAAAGCTTAAAATTGCTCTTAAAAGAATCCAATTATCTCCTGTTGAATTCATTTAAATAACTGTAAAAGTTTCTTTTGTAAGCTGTATACTTTTCATTTATATATAAAGTTTCTCTGTGAACTGGATAAATTTAGGAAGTAGGTAGTATTTTATAAATAAAAGACTCTATAGTTTTATACTTACCATGTTAACAGGCCTAAAACAGTCAACCGCTTTTCTTGGAAAGAAATATTTTGCTGTCTAAAAAATTTCTTTTAATGTGATTGAAAAGAGAGCTGAGATTTAAAAACATCTTAATGTTTAAACTCTGTCTTGCAAAAGGAGGGAGTGTGGAAGTACTAAGTGCAGATGCACGTGTAAGGGTGATGCTAAATAATAAAGCACGTTGCTGTTTCTATAGTAGGTGCCTAGTGGTTTGGGTGAGCTAATCCTTCAGTGCTGCCAGCCCTGTTTGATAAACCATGGCAAAGGATTATCATTTATGGGAATGCCATGAATTTTTTATATCTGCACTTGTGGCCTGTTGTCATTTTAAAGACGGGAGAACCATAACTCCGTACTTTTAATTTTGCATTCAGTATGAGGAGTTAATCCCAGAATGGAGCTTTTTTGATGCAAAATCTGAATGCTTGTGTAATAACAACAGCTGTCCCCTCACCATGTGGTGTCTTCCACTGCTTTACTGTAGAGATGAATTTTGGCCCAGTGTTTCAGTAATATTGGACACACATGGTTTTAGGTGACAAATCAGTATGTTTATGCATTCATTTGACTCTCACAGTTACAGTTGGCTACAGATTAGAACAGGGAGAATACATTCACACCATGACCACCCTCATAGCTGCTTGTAGTAGTTGGATCACAGTAGGCGCTGTTGCATCTAAAGACACAATTAACTGTTGTTGAGGAACTGCAAATTCACAAAAGCTCTTTTACAGCTTTAGCCCTTGAAGAGTGGATTTCCTAAAAGCTTTTGCAAAGATTTTCCACATTTGTACATATTTTAGATCTTCACATACTAAAATTAGACGTCTTGAAATAAAAGTAACAAGGTGATATTTTATTGTAGGTAGTGAATTCTTGTGCTGTGAATTAACTATGTAGATAGATCTACAGATTGGCTGGCGTTTTGACTGTCACTTAAGAAGATAACCTTATGAGTCCTGCAATATTTACGGATACTTTGGAAAGTTGGGAGCATGCAGGAAAAATCAAAGCTTTCTGAAAATAAAACTCAGCAGAAAGCTTCCAATATGTGCACATCACTGAAAAGATCATCTTGATTTCCATGTGTAATTGCTTAGATATGCTTTGGAGATGGTAAGAGAATAGCTCTGATTTTACTTTAAACAAAAAAAAAAACCAAAGCCCACAAACAAAACAAACTCAAAACCAAAACCCAAACCAACCCCCCTACAAAGTTTTAATACCGATTAAATAAATAACTATGGCACATAGCGTATTAAGGCTAATTTTGAGGTATAGGTTTTGCCTAATTTTTGAACAAAAGGCTTTTAACCAAAGATGTGGGAAGAACAAAGTATTTATAAAGTACAGTGCTGAAAACTTTTGTAAGAACATTGCTTCAAATCTTCCCTTCTCAAATCTCTTGAGCGATATTCTGGTATAAAATACATATATGGTGTAAAGTATAATGAATAAATATGTGGGTTATATTAACTTGTTTGGACTTTATTATCTTTGCTGTATTAATGTAGAGATTTTCTATGTATTTGTCACCTCTTCTGTAGGCCAGAGTGTGATTGTATGGAAATGCTTGTAATGTTTGTGTGAGATCTCTCACACACCCCGGTTATTTAACCATCCCATCACAGATAATTCATTTTATACTTGTGTTAGAAACGATCCGAATATGAATGTCCAAGGCTTTCAGCAGTGAATAAAGGACTACATGGATCCAAACTAGGACGATTGATGAAATCCTTGCTACTATTGGCTATTATTTACTGTCTTTTAAGTGGCAGGTTGTATTTATGCCAATTTATCTGCTTCAGGGAACACTCTTGATAGCAGAACAAAGTGAATAAAAGTAGTTTGCTTTGCAAATGAATGCAAATGGTGGAGCCTTTCGGGAAGCCCTTTAACAGGAGCAATGCACTTTGATTATGAGTGAAGCTGCCATTTGGACATGGTGAAAAGAGCACGCTTGAACCATTGATTGGGGGAGACAGTAAAAAGTCAGGAAGGGCCCCGTTAAGCTTGCAGTGCGGCAGGCGGATGTCAGCGTGGTTAGAGCACAGTGGGAGAATGACAGGCAGGATTAGTGTCAGGGAGAAGCTTTGCTGTAGTTGTGGAGATGGTCCCTGGGGTCACTCACCTCTGACTGTTGTTCTGTGCTGATGGCTCTGTAATGCAAACTGCTTGATATGTGCCTGTTCATTATCGGAAATGCTGATTAGGAGAGGTATGTCATAAAGCATTCCTTAAAAAGGAAGAAACCGGCAAACCGCTGATGGGGACAAAGATTCGGCTGCATGCTCCTTGCTAGTGATGCTGCAAATGTCAGAGGTGGTTACTGCATCTTGCCTTCTGAGGCAAGCAGCATTTCATGCCTTAAACTAATGTAAGTGTCTGTTCCTTGCTTGTTCACTTTTATTTGACCATGATGGAGACAGCTTTTTTTTTTTTAACCAGGTCGTCTTAGGAGTTAGAGCAAATTATTTCTACATCTTTTGGGCACTGGGTAGTGGAAGCTTCTGGTTTGATGACACAGCAGTGTTCAGAGGGCTGTGGGGTGTTGTTTAATAGTGTTAATGGAATATTAGAATCAACGGATTTTGTTCCTGAGTCATCTCGGTGTGTTAAAACATAGGATGATCACAGTGACTAGAAGTTAAAATTACTGTTCTGTTTAGAGGCTTTTTAAGAAATTTAAAAATTGAACATATTTTTTAATAGTCTTACATGTGCGATTCAATAAAGGCCTACAATCTTCCATCTTGAACTGTGATTTAATCTTTAATTAAAACATTGTTGCTTTTTTTGTCTTTATTTTACCGTGTTATCTATACTGTATAAATATTGCTTTCTACCAAACGGGCGCGCGCGTGTTGGTGTGTACAACGCGGAGAGGAAACGGGCGCGCGCGTGTTGGTGTGTACAACATACAAAATGCATTCTTCGGGTGTTAAGGATTTTAATATCTTACTCTTGGTCCGCTGATTTCCTGTGGGTTTGGCAATAGCAAAGGGAGGTCCTACACGGTTGATTGAAAGTATTAATTTTTTTTTAAACTTCTTTTTCTAGACAATTTGATTAATTTGTTTGAAAGGGTTTTTTTTTTCAGTGTATTACCTCACAAAAATATGTCCAATATCCCCATGTAATGAATGTTTTACAAATGTTTTACAGGCACCTGAATGGACAGAGGAGGACCTCAGCCAGCTGACAAGAAGTATGGTTAAGTTCCCAGGGGGGACTCCAGGTCGATGGGAAAAGATTGCTCACGAATTGGGTCGATCAGTGGCAGATGTGAGTTCACTCAGATTTGCATTGTATAGAGAGTGACAAACCAGAACAAGACAGGCAGTGTGGAAGGCAGACGTGCATGGGGCAGACATTGTCTGCAGAGAGAGGCTACAATCCTTTTAGGACCTGGAAGTGAACCATTAACTAACCACTGCAAGAAGCAGATGTCAGCCAGTTTCCCCCTCCGCAATTAACAGCTGTAACTGATCAGCTGGATGGGGGATTCTGGTGCTTACAACTTGAGCTACTGTAACCCAACAACAGCAAAACAATGAGCTTTGGGGACTGTAGCAGCCTTCTTTCCCTGCAGGGCAGTGTTTGTGACTTGGTTAAAGATTACATTTCTGTGTCAGGGCTGTCCTTACAAGATGAACCAAAAGTGTTTAGACAGGTGGTTTCCATTAATTAAACTGAAAATATCCCTGCAAACTTTAAAACAAGCTACATGTGATACCATTTCAGTCCCTTTTCTGGATTATAGCATGGGTAATAATGATATTGTGTAAAATGATTAATATCCCTATTAATTCATATTCTATAGTATTGTACCAGATATCAAAGAAAGCTTATACTTGTGGATTTTAAGTGTTATGATCTTAAAACCCTTAGGGGCCAGGCTGTAAAAGACTTTTCCTTTGCAAGCAATAGATCACTAGGACATGATGTAGTGTCTGCTGAGGAGCATTTGAAAGCCCTTTCAGCTGGCTCTGTTTTATAGGCTCTGGAGGGGTTAATGAGAATAATGTTTAAATCTGTTGCTGTACATTTTGAGATTAGATGTTCTTTATTATATTTCAGGAGTTATCTTAAATAATGGCTAGAGTGAAATGTGACCTGGTATAGCCTTCTGGCCAATTTACGTACTACTTAAGTGTGTGGTTTGTTGTTCTTTTCCCCCCTCAATATAACCACAAAAAGGTGGGTTTTAGAAGTTATTTTTAAAGATTGAGTGCATCTATACAGTTCTGTTATTCACATACACTAGAAAACAAACCATTTGTGTTCTTAATCTTTCAGAACCACACACATTTGCAAATAAGTGGGTGGAAGCAAGAAACTACTAACCATGATAATATTACTCTGTTTGGTGTTGTTTATCATAGTCCTCAAAGCACTTAAACCCTGAACTGGCTTTCTTAAAAAGATGCTGCATTTAACAGATCAGATATTAACAGCAAAAGTATTTTAGGTGGCCTGATAGCATGTGGTATGCATGAGGCAGATCTTTTGAGCTTGCTTTGGGAAAAACCTGATCAATTTGCTCGATACTGATAGCAGAGATGTGCTGAATGGTTCTACATAGAAGCATAACAAAACTCAATGCTGCATCTGGACAGATGGGCAGAGCCCAACAGGATGGCGTTCAACAAATCCAAGTGCTGGGTGCTGCACTTTGGCCACAACAACCCCATGTAGAGCTACAGGCTGGGGTCAGAGTGGCTGGAGAGCAACCAAACAGAAAGGGATCTGGGGGTGCTGATTGACACCCACCTAAACATGAACCAGCAGTGTGCCCAGGTGGCCAAGAAGGCCAATGACATCCTGGCCTGCATCAGGAATAGTGTGGCCAGCAGGAGCAGGGAGGTCATTCTCCCCCTGTACTCTGCACTGGTTAGGCCACACCTTGAGTACTGTGTCCAGTTCTGGGCCCCTCAATTTAAGAAGCACATTGAGGTACTTGAACGTGTCCAGAGAAGGGCAATGAGGCTGCTGAGAGGCCTTGAGCACAAGCCCTATGAGGAGAGGCTGAGGGAGCTGTGGTTGTTTAGCCTGGTGAAGAGGAGGCTCAGGGGAGACTTTATTGCTGTCTACAACTACCTGAAGGGTGCTTGTGGCCAGGAGGAGGTTGCTTTCTTCTCTCAGGCAACCAGCACCAGAACAAGAGGACACAGTCTCAAGCTGCGCCAGGGGAGGTTTAGGCTCGAGGTGAGGAGAAAGTTCTTCACTGAGAGAGTCATTCCCTACTGGAATGGGCTGCCCAGGGAGGTGGTGGAGTCACAGTCTCTGGAGGTGTTCAAGGTGGGTTTGGACGTGGCACTTGGTGCCATGGTCTGGTCTTGAGGTCTGTGGTAACGGGTTGGGCTTGATGATCTTTGAGGTCTCTTCCAACCTTGGTGATACTGTGATTAAGGTTGCCTTTTGGACACATTGTCTGCTTTATTCCTTGAGTCAGATGTCAAAACATTTATTCAGAATTTGTTCCATAATCTGTTTGGCCACCATACTTGCACCCATCCAGTCCTGTAAAGACAGAACAAACCTACTTCTGTCTTCCATGAAGCGAGAAGTCTTGAGCAGAATGCTCTTCGTTTTAGTAAGTTGGAAAATTAAATGAAAGCAAGGGGTGTGTTCTAAAGAGATTTTTCTTGTATGAGAAAAGGAATTTCTCAAGGACTTTAAGGTATGGAGGAAGGTCTGAGTATAATCCTTTTTGCTTCCAGTGATCTCCAAACCATATGATAAATGTAAGCACTCTCTCCACAAGTTTTTACTTCTTCAAATTTCCATTTGCCAGTAATGCTAGGTCAGCTTTCTTGACGCAAACTACTTTATTGGAGCTTCTGCTGCTTTTATCATCTCGTTGCACAGAACTGCAGCTATTAGGTTTTAAGAGCAGACACTTGAAAGCTTCCTCGAAACTTCTCTGGATCTCAAACTGTTGTTTTATCAGTATCAGAAATCTTGAAACTGGGAACTGCTTCAGATACATATCCACTCTTCTGCCGAACAAGATCATAAAATGTTAGAGGTTGGAAGGGACCTCCAGAGATTGAATCCAACCCCTCTGCCAAAAGCAGGGTCATCTAGGGTAGTCCACACAGGAACGCATCCCAGGTGGGTTTTGAAAGTGTCTAGAGAAGGACCTCCACAACATCTCAGGGCAGCCCATTCCAGGCAATGTAGAGCTTAGCCTTTAAAGTTGGTGAAGGTGACGTAGAATACCACCTCAATTTGCAGTGATTCTTACTTTGCTTGGACATCACCACGGTTAAATAAGAAATTATTTCCCTGCAGGTTTAGTATAACTTGTGGGTTTGCTAAACTTTGTGGACACAAAAAAAGGTGTTTGCATGTACAGGCAAGGGTGGCCCAAACAACTGTTCCCTGCTTCCACTGGGACAGGTGCAGGAAGTTTTGGAGTATGAGGTCTTGTTTTCAAACAGCTCCTGTAGTGGAGTTTGGGAATCCCTTGCTTACAGCTCCCTGAACAGGTCAGAGAGTTTGAAGTGTGTATTATCTGGCAAATGCACTGGGCCTTAAGAAGAGCACTCAAGGATAAATTTGAATTTGTTTTTCCAATCTTTTCTGTGGCACAGGAAATAGTTTAACAAAACATTGAGACTACTTTCTGCTTGTTTCTTTTCCTGTAAAGTATCAAGAGCAGTAAGGCTTGGGTTTTCCTTTCACAATTACAGAATTGCAGACAAGGTAGACTGTGGTTGTTTCCATCTGATTTTAAGTGTTGAAACCCCCTTTTAATAGTAGATAAATAGGTGTTAATAAAAGCAACTCAAAGTAATCTAGTCCAAAATTCTCTATTATTGCTTCTATCTCAAAGCTTTCTGAAACCTCAGCTAAAAGAAGTTAGAAAATATTCCAGTATTACAAAATGGTTCAATTATTTTTTAAAGAATAAGCTGAAACCATTCCTATGTACCTGAAAAGCATCAGTGAAAGTCACTGCTCATAAACGCTCCAAAGAAATTCCATTTCAAATTGTCTTAAGCTCCTACCCTGTTTTAAAAAGAAATTCCTGCATCAACCTACATTCATTTCTACTGGCAACTTTTTAGCAGGATGAAGTGACTGAGGAGAGTGTTTTTGGCTTCTGTGAACTTTTCAGCTTCCTGGTGTTATTTTAACTTGTTTTTGTGAGTTTGTTTGTTTTGGAGGTTTTAAAAATACATTACTTGTTTTTTCCTACTGCCATTATGTTAATGAGTTTTGGAACAGGACGAAGAAAAGTTTCTAATGCTTAGAGCTTTAATACTCCTTTTTCACATAGAAAGGAGACCCAAAAAGTTTGTCTCTGATTCATTTCCAAAGAGATTTGTTCAGCTTGCAAAATTCTTCCTCGCTTTTTTCTAGAACATGACTTTGATACCCCAGAATCTGGTAAACACATGTAAATCTTACAAAGCTAAGAAGAACTGAAAATTTATTGGAAGACCAGTGGAATTCCAAGAGGTCAAATCCCCAAAGACTGGGAAAAATAAGATGTCAAAGTTAGGGTGAAGTTGTTATAGGAATATAGTCAAGGCCATGCAGCAGGATGATTAGATTCACAAATAAAAGATGCCAAACAACTGTCTCCTGGCTCAGGGTGGCTCTTAAAAAGGAGGAGGAACTTGAAGGGGGTTAGTGGAGATAATGAGCTAGACAGAAGTCAACAATTAGCAAGTCCTTGTGAAGAGGACAAGCATCTTACTGGGAATATACACACAGGAGGATGGTAGCCCTGCATCTGCACCCTTAAGTTTGTGTCTATTTTTCAGTATTGCCCTTAAACAGCTGATTCAATGCAAACGGTCCAGGTGAGAATGAAGAGAATGGGTCTCCGAAGTGTGACCTGCATGGAAAGACTGAAGGAATTCATGTTGTTGAACTGAAAACATTAGCTACATAAAAACTGTATAAAGGAGGGGTTGTGCACTGTGTTAGTTTTATAGCCAAAAAGTAATTACTTCAGATTTTATCACAGGATGCAGAGTCAGACATTGAGGACTGAAGAATTACAGCGGAGATGGAGAAACAGTGGAATAAGCTGCTGTGGAGTCTCCATATTTGCAAGCCTTAAGAACAGGTTGCACAAACATCTGGGAGAAACAACATTAATGTAGTGATTCTGCCTGAGGTTAGGTCCTTCTTTTCATATGGTCTGTGATTAGACTAGCAAGTACAAGCTATCTAGGAGGAAAGGGGAAGGAAACCAAACCTTCCTTACAATTGGAAGCATGTGCGAACTTGTTTCTAAAAATGGGAAATTAAAGCCAGACAGTCAGCATAGTTGGTCAGTAATCCCTTCGTGTACCTTAGCTTGACTGATCTTAAATCCAGTAATTCCTAACAAAGTTGTCTTTCAGATTTTTTTTTTTCCTTTTCCTGCTACTCAAATTATTTTTGTTTAAGTTTTAAGTTTGCATTTCCCAAAATACTGTACAAATGAGGGTTACTACATGAGTATCCCTACCAGATTTCCCATCCAAACAGGCATGTCCACACAATGTGATAGAGGGCACTTGAGAAGTGCCAGCCAAAATCCAACAATAACCATGCTATAGGGTCCTGAGCTTATTCTGCTCTGCTCTTTGTGCTGTCTTGTGTGATACCAACAGACAGATCTTTGCAACCTACTCCTGTGCATCACAGTTCAGAGCTAGACTGAGCTCACAGCCTAGTACAGAAGTGCTGCAAGAGGGCTTACTTATTGCCTTAGCTTTTGTCATGTTCCTTTATCTGGTCCTTCTTCAGGAAAACATCTTTTAACAGCCAGTGAATAATCAGCACAAAATAGATGAAGTTAGTTGTGCCCATTTGATCACCGTTTCATTATCTCAATTGCTAATTGTCATTTTAATACATGCATGTTGTGAGTTTAGCAATCTTCTCCCCTAAAAGTGGTTTCCACCTGCTGTAGTATAACACTTTTTTTACTGCTTTCACAACTGAATGCTTCAGCAACTTTTAAAGTATTTTTTATTGCAGTCGTTTGGTGTTATAAATTAGATTTTCAAGTATTTTGATCATAAAAAGGAAATAGAGTTCAGTTAACTCTGATCAGGAATCCTGTCTGCTGACCTGGTTACCTGTACCTCTGTCATCCTCTAAACATCTGTTCTCTGACCCATTTTCCTTGCTGAATTTGTTGCTCCAGGGTTAGTTCTTCATTCCTATCCTCTAGTACTTAAGGAAATAATTGACATTGTAAAACAAAGTCATGTTTGAATTTCCTAAGCACTGTGAACACCCTATAATGCAGTACAAATAATTAATGGAACAGAGCTTCAAAACTACTATTTCTGAGAAAAAAAATTATATTGTTTGATTTGACAAATGCTAAGCCTTATGAAGCTTTATACTAATGATTGTCAGCTTTTACTGAATTAAAAAAAAAAAAAAGAGAAAGCACTTAGATGTGAAATTATAGAAATATATTGTACTTGACAATAGCTACCTTTATAGATAAAAAGTTGAAAAAAAATATTTGCTGAAAGGCATAAATTAATTTCAGTAACTACAAAGGACGTTCAAATTGTAGAAATAACAGAGGAAGTAAAAGCTGTCTGGCAGGCCAAACAGACTTTAATGTGATTATTAGGTACAGGTTTTTAAAATTAAAGGCAAAGCGATCTCAGATTTCATACTCGTGAAGTAATATCATTCACTTGTCTTACAGGATTTAAACTGATTCTGTTTGCTCCTGCAGTCACTAATCTCATGCACTTGTGCTACAGAAATGGGCTGATGGGGATTTGCTTCCTCTACAGAAAACCACTAAGGCAGGCAGCAGGACAACAGACAGGTGGCTGCGCTTGAGAACACTTTCTGAAAGGTTCCCAATCCCAAGAGCACAAGGTTGGGGGAAGGGCAGTGCTTCTTTTGTGGCATCTCTTGTACAGCCAAGCAACAACTTGAGTCTTTAAATCTTGACTCTAGGAGTTGGTACTTGTTTTCATGGTGTCAAGGTAACAAGCTTGCACGTGTCAAAAATAAGAAACCCATTTCAGAATGGCACGTAAAATACATCTACGTGGGAAGTGATCCACATGTAGAAGTTCACTAATTTATTAGGGATTTTAGATTCTGGAGATTTTCTTAAGTCTGTTATTTCATTTTGTATCCTATGTCCAAGTTAACTCAGTTACACCGTGGATGTTCTGAAACAGTCATCCTTAGCAGCTTGCATATATTTATGTAATCAGTAGTTCTTCGGTCGCCTACTGGAGTATAAAGTATAGCTCTGGATCAAGGCCCAAAAGAGGCTATGAATATCCAAGATGGGTTTTAGATCATATGTAGGTCATGTAGATCCCTCTATCTGAGAGTGAAGTCTTCAAAACACATGTCAAATCCCACAGACACACCAGAATGTCTGTGTTGATACTTGGAGGGGAGGAGAAGTTTGTTCTCTTGCCATTCCCTCCCTGTAGTTTCCTTCTGTGCAGTCCTACAGTTTTTGCAGAACTGGGCAGAACAATACATCTCATACCTAGATGCAAAGCAGATTGATTTCCTTCTCGTGAATCATGCCAAGAGTGTTCATCTCTCACCTAAAGAGGAAAGGTTTTACAGAAGACAGTGGAACAACAACTTCTAATTCCAAATAGGTTGTTTGTAAGGATGGTCAAGCCAGTGATACTGCAGCTTTTTAGAGTGACTTGAATTAATGTCATGTCCCATGTACATCCTGTTGAGCTGGGTTAGAACTCCATTGCAGAATTAATCTTCTTACTCTCAGGAAGGGTAATGTATTCTTCATCAGCAGTCAAGAACAAGATGTCCAAGCAGTTGTTGCGATGATCATTGAAGCCAAACTCTTCTCTTACATAGAATCATAGAATTGTCAGGGCTGGGAGGGACCCCAAGGATCATTTAGCTCCAACCCCCCTGCCATGGGCAAGGACATCTCACACTAGGTCAGGTTGCTCAGAGCCACATCCAGCCTGGCCTTAAAAACATCCAGAGATGAGGCTTCCACCATGTCCCTGGGCAACCTGTTGCAGTCTCACCACCCTCATGGTGAAGAACTTCCTAACATCCAGTCTGAATCTACCCACTTCTAGTTTTGCTCCATTCCCCCCAGTCCTATCACTACCTGACAACCTAAAGAGTCCTTCCCCAGCTTTCCTTTAGCCCCCTTCGGATACTGGAAGGCCACAATAAGGTCTCCTTGGAGCCTCTCCAGACTGAACAGCTCCAACTCTCTCAGCCTGCCCTCATAGCAGAGCAGCTCCAGCCCTCTGATCATCCTCACAGCCCTTCTCTGGACACATTCCAGCACATCCAGATCCTTCTTGTAATAGTGGCTCCAGAAGTGGATGCAGTACTCCAGGTGGGGTCTCACCAGGTTGGTGTAGAGGGGGAGAATCACCTCCCTCAGCCTGCTGGCCACATTTTTCTTGACGCAGCTCAGGATACATGAATGCCTGTAGTATTGAGCTAAAGACTCTGAAACATGCATTTTAACTGACAAACCCCCCAAAAGACACAGTATGAAGTCTCCAGCTCCATGAGAACTCTAGTTGCCAAGATCTTCCTCTCCCTGACTCCTAAAAACGAAAAAAAAAAAAAAAGGAGCAATTCTGCTGCTTCTTTAAATTAGCCCTTGGGCACTTGACCTGGAGGGAGGCTGGTGTTCTTCAGATGGTGATTTAGCCTAAGTGTGCCTGTTTTTGCAGGCCACATCTTATACTGCTCCATAACTAAATTCAGTTTGAAGGGTTTCTGTTGAGGTAGCCACCTCTTCTCCATTAACAAAGTAGTGGCATGTTCAGGGAATGAAGATGGATTGTTGCCCATAGAAGATTGCTAGGAGACAGCCAAATGGCAAAGTTTTCAAAGCCCTGAAGTGATGGGCAGGTGGCATCACTATACCTAAATTTGCAGGGATTTCCCTCTAGATCTGTCACAATTCTGTGTGGTTTTTATGCCTGCCTTCCCTGCAGGCTGAAAAGTAGCCTCTCATTTCTCTGACAGCAAAATTTATTTTTGCCTGTGCTGCTGAGAGTCTTTTAAACTGACTCTGAATAATTTCTTTTTTTTCCTCATGTGTATCTCTGAAGCATTGATTGTCCCACCTGAAAGAGGTGGCAGGTGTCCAGGGTAACAAGAAATTTAACATCTAGATGGTCACAATAAGGAATGTTGTTAGTGCTGGGTGTCTTGTTAAGTAGCAGCTAGTCTTGTGATCTGGACTAATAGTCAGCACTACAGGAAGAGACCTGCTCTGTCTGGCTTTCATTGAATAAAATCATCCCACTGATTCCACTTGCTTTCAATAAAATATTTTTTGTAGCTGAAGAGCTATTGAAACTGAATTCAGAAGGAAGCTCTCATAAGCCAATTGTTCCTGTGGCTTCTTTCTGCAGGTCCCACAGTAAGATGGTTTGATTTCTACGTCAACAATTTCACTGCTTGCATCCAGCATCTTTTCTTTTTGGGCACCTGAGAAAATCTATTTCACCATTCACGTGCTTACCTGACTCTCTGTGACTTCTGGTGGGCTACAGGGATACTTAGGTGAAGTATCCCTGGTGAAGGGATACTTGGGCAGAGAAAAAGCAACATTGGAAGTGGATTGCTATAAATGAGTGTGTCCGTTCAGCAGTACTGATACTTGCCAGAATGTGAGATCTATCCTCTTCTGTTTTAAATCAATTTCACAGTCTTGATCCTTATTATTTAAGGTATCCCCAGCCCTAGGATTTCTGAAGGGCTGGCTAATGCTCTGGTGAAAGCTGTTGTCAGTAACAGCAGGCTTGTAGCATAACTTTTCACAGCCATGATGAAACTCATAATTTAATATACATGAAGACTGTAATTTTAAAGCAGTATGCAATATCAAGCAGCAATAACAGCTAGAAGAGTAATTCTACAACTGCTTCATGCTTTGAACATCAATATTGCCAAGCATGGCACCTCTTACCTAGTGGAAAAGTAATAATGTAAGCAAGTTATGGTAAGAAATTGAGTAGAAAAAGCAATGGAGCAACTTATGTTGCATAACTTAGTGATTTCTTTTTAAAATCACTGCTGAGAACTAGCTAGGAGGTAACACTGCTCACCACTGGGAATTTAAATGGCTATCTAGGATGTCAGAAAGTATGGAGGAACTGGCAGCAGAAGAGTCTGCAAACCCGAGTGGCAAGAGCAATGATGAAACAGATCAAAGAGAAATACAATTTCCTATGGTCCATAGGTTGGATTCCTAATAATCTTTAGTAGTTTAATGCTGACGTGTTGCGAGTCTTGCCCTGTGTCACCATCTTCAGTGGCAGTGACAGCTTAAGCAAATGGACAGGGAAGTCTAAATAAGTGATACCTGAACTCTGAGTGGAAAGAGCCAAAAAAAAAAAACCACCAACAAACCAAACAAACAAAAACAAACAAACCAACAAAAAAAACCCACACAACAGACAAATAATCTCCTTGTGTAACCTGTGAGTGATGATAGTAAAGCAATAAGAAGCTTGAGTTCTCAGACTTACAGCAGCCAAAGGTGCTTGCTCAGTGTTTGAAATTGTAGATTCCCAGTATTCTACACCATACACACAGTTCTGTTTACAGCTTACCTGGTGAGTGTTCACGTTGAATGTCCATCAAAATGTGTGCAGGTGTCATAATCCCTCAAAAGAGAAAGGCTTGTAAATGTTAGATGTGATACCCAGGTCCACCAAGTTGTCATGGCTGAAGTTATCTAGTAAGAGAACTCATGACAGGACTGTTGGCCTCTGAACTTTTTGCGTGTAAGGGGAAATGTGCAATGTAATTGGGGGCCAGAATAAACCAGGATAGTGTCAGTCACCATCCCTGGAGGCGTTAAAAGGGTGTGTGGACCTGGTGCTTAGGACCATGGTTTACTGATGGACTTGCAGTGTTGGGTTAAAGGTTGATCTAGGTGATCTTGAAAGTCTTTTCCAACCAAAGATACTCTTTGAAAACCCTGTCCTGTTGTGGAGAAGAGATAGCAGCTCTGTTCCTGTCTTTGCCTGCAATTTATTCTGCTCTAGTTTGTTCAGCCTGTCTTTTTCTTTTTCCTTCCTTCTTGGCCTTACAAGTAAGCTGTAAATCTTTTAAAACAGTACTTGAAAAAGAGAAAAATTATTTAGAAGCAGTTTTCTGGATTACATGAACATAGGTAATGCCATGTTTGCATCGTTGCATCACCCACTTGTTTGCTCGCCAAGTTCTTCTTACTCTTTTAAAAATAATCTCTAACAATTCAGTTTATGCAGCACCATTTTTATCTACGAGATACTGGCAAGGCAGCACTAAGAATCCAATGTGTCCAGCAGTGGAGAACTAATTCCTCTCCACTCAGCCTTTTAAAGTGTTGACCCTATAGAGGCAGTCTGCTTAGAGTCAAAACAGAACACAAACTTTTAAAATTTGGATCGTTTTAAACTATAAACTCTTCAAGGAAGACAATTTTCTATTAGTGGAGCACATGTTTGGAGGAGAACCCATCCTGTTAGGTCAAAATGAGGCCAAGAGAACTGTTAGTGTAAGTTAAAATCTGTTCACAATCAGTGTTCTGAGATTTCCCTTTGAAGGATTACAACTTTATCATATTGTAGCAGTAGCAATGGGAGTTTTCTATGCCACATGTCTAACTCTGGATGAAGGGTCTCATTAGAGCTGGGAATTTTTCATTCCTGGAGTTCTTATGTAAACTTAATTACCCCAGAAAATGAGGCTTACTTTGTAGGGAAAACAACCCATTTTCCTGTAAGTCTTGCCGTCATTTCCTTAAGGAGATCCAGCACTTGCCTTTTTGGAAAGCCAAATCCTGCAATTTCATGGGCAGAAAGGTGGGTGGGAGGAGCCAGGCAGACTAGAAGCAGATGGTACCAAAGTATTGTAACTACCCAAGTACTTAAGAATCTTGTTATAGAACAAAACTTTTCCATCTTTGTGATGTTTTCTTCTTCCAGCAAAGTCACAGAACTCCCTGGTGGCTTTGCTCTCTGGTGCTGCTCTGGGTGAAGGGTAACTGTTACAGTTAGCACTAGTTAGCTGAAACAGCTGAGGTCTAAGCTTTGGCTCTGCAGGCTTCAGTTACTGATACTGTGGGTAGACAGACATGATTCCATAGGACTTTGGAGCAATTTCTGACGTTGTAGGTGAAGTTTTTTTCTTTTTCATGGGCAGCACACTGCAAGTGCCTTATGCTTAACATCTCAAATGACAGGAATCCAAGGTGACCCAACCCAGGTACAAGTGACTCATCTCAGGTACAGGATCATAGAATGCTTTGGGTTAGAGGGGACCTTAAACATCATCCAGTTCCAACCCCTCTGCCGTGGGCAAGGACACCTTCCACTAGCCCAGGTTGCTCAAGACCTCATCCGAACCTTACCTTGAACACCTCCAAGGGGCACCTGTTCCAGTGTCTCACTTCCCTCATGGGAAGGAATTTCTTCCTAATCTCCAGTTTAAATCTTTCCTCTTCCAGCTTCATTCCATTCCCTCTCATCCTATTGCTACAAGCACTTGTAAAAAGTCCCTTCCCAGTTTTCCTGTGATCCACTTCAGGTACCGGGTACCGGAAGGCTACTCTAAGGTCTCACTGGAAGCCTTCTCTTCTCCAGGCTGAACAGCCTCAGCTCTCTTAGCCTGTCCCCATAGGGCAGGCTCTCCAGCCCTCTGATCATAGCCTCCTGGACCTGTTCTAACAGTTCCATGTCCTTGTGCTGGGGACAGGTAGTACTGGTTCCTGTTCACATTTGAAGTTTGCTTTGGGTCACTCAGACTGGTTAATAAATGTCAATTTCTGTCTTTTTCACAAAAAAAAATCACATTCAAAAGTACTGAAATCAAGTATTAATGAGATGTTTTCAGGAGTTGAAAGTGTGTTTGTTTCTTTGAGTGCTATGTCTTAAGGTGCTTTTTATATGGTGTTTGAATTTAGGGCTCTAGACCACTTGGTATATCAATCTTATCTTCAAAGGAAGCCTCTCTTGGTACCTATAAAGAGGTCTAGAAATCTGGGATGGGGAAGCCCCTTGCCTTGGGTGGAGAATAAAGCCTGTTTCATTTCTTAAGTAAAAATCAAAAGCTCAGTCTGGTGTTGTTTCCCTTCCAAGACACAGTATACAGGGAGAGGTTGAAGCAGGCAGCTCTTATCCTTTGGATTCTCAGTAATGAACTCTCTTTCCTTGAAATACCAGGATTTAGGAGGTGTCTTTGCTCATCTTTGGCAGTCAAAATGTTTTGGGGTTTTGGGACTGAATGTCCATCAGCATGCACCTGCATTGTTGTTTTATTTAGTACTCAGAAACTCATAAAGACGACAACTAATTTGGTGCCTTCCTTTCCCTCTCCTTGTATCCAGCAATAGTTGAACTTGATGATCTTAGAAGTCATTTCCAACTGAAATGATTCAATGATTCTGTTGATTTTTAGCATAGGGAATTAGGGTTTAACAGTGAAAGAAAAAACTTGAATATCACCTGTGGCGTATTCTGGTTATAGTGATAGAAATGTGTAGCATTGCTTATGTTGTTTTAATAAGTTAGGAGTGTTTTAAAATAACATAAGGCTGGATGTTAGGAAGAAGTTCTTCACAGCAAGAGTGAATGGCATTGGAATGAGCTGCCTGGGGAGGAGGTGGAGTCACCATCTCTGGAGGTGTTTAAGAGACTGGATGTGGGACTTGGTGCCATGGTTTAGTTGATTAGATAATGTTGGGTAATAGGTTAGACTTGATGACCTTGAAGGTCTTTTCCAACCTGATTGATTCTGTTTTGGGAAAGGACAAAGTCTAGAAAGTTCCTTTTTTTGCCATTCTGGGATCCAGCAGAACCAGGAGAACATCAACCTCATTTGTATTTAGTGTATGCTCAGCGTTTTGCAGGAAGCTCCTAATGAATTCTTCAGTAGCCCAAATAGTGTCATTTTTAATAGTCCTTTAATATTTTTTGTTGTTTCTGTGCAGGTTACCATGAAAGCCAAACAACTGAAGGATTCTGTAACATGTTCTCCAGGTGGGTGCTTCTAGATCCTCATTGATGCTTTTACAAAGCAGTGTTTCAGGCAGGCTTTGCAGAGGGACTTCTGCAGCCTCGCCTCACTTTGAGCCAAGAGAGGACTGCTGGTTGTCCTGAGGGACGGCTTCCAGTTAGCTGCACCCTCGCAGGCTTCCATACTCGGCTTACTGTGGCTTTGTTCACTAGTTCAGGCTTTTCTGTGGTGGGTTGGTTTTTTTTTTTGGGGGTGGTGTGGTGTTTGTGGTTGTTTGGTTTGTTTTTTTTGTTGGGTGTGTGTGGGGTTTGGTGTTTTTTTTGTTGTTGTTGTTGTTTTTTGTTTTTTTAATTGCTGTGGTAATTTACTTATGCCGAGAACAGGCAAACTCCTAGTTGGCAGAGTTCATTGCTTCATCAAAATACCTTGGGTGCTGGAGCACTGGAGCAGGCTGCTCAGAGAGGTTCTGGAGTCTCCTCTGGAGACTTTCAGAACCCACCTGGACACATTCCTGCACAACCTGATCTAAGTGAAGCTGCCTTATAGTAGAAGAATTGGACGAGATCTCCAGAGGTGTCTCCTCCAACCACCACCATTCTGTGATTTCTTGATTAACCTCTTCCTTAAGCTCTTAATTTAGAAGAGCCTTTTCTCCTCTTTGCACCTTCAGTTTGCAGGCAGTTCCCTGCTTGTCTGTGGTTTTGCTTTTTCTGTCAGTGTAACATCAATACTTCCCACAGGTGTCATCAGGCTCTCTGAGCTTAAAACACTGGCCCAGAATTCCAAGAACATCAAAGCCAATGTGAATTTGCCAGACCACATCATCACCCAGCGAGAAAGGGAAGAGGAGGAGATGGGGAGCTATGATTGTGTCCCAGAGCAGATGAATATCCAGACAGACCAAAAGGAAACCACTGCAAGCGAAACCAGACATCGGAAACGAAAGCTCATCAGAGCACCTGAGGTGGGTCTACCAGCAACGAAAGAGGTGCCAGAAGAGAAGGGCAGAGGAAGACGCCAGAGAGATTTTGATTACACAGAGCAGGAGGAAGAGAGTGATGATGAGAGCAGGAAAAGGGAGAAAAGCCGTGCCCTGGAAGAACTGTGGACTCAAAATCAGCAGAAACTTCTGGAAATGGCCTTGCAGCAGTACCCAAAGGGAACAGCAGATCGCTGGGATAAGATAGCAAAATGTGTTCCTGGGAAAAGCAAGGTAAGCTTGGCTTAGCCGGAGCTGAGGTACAAGGGCAGGGGAAGTGCACCTGCTACCCGTGTTTGATTTACCTTTAGAACTGAGGGTCCGTGCAGGAAGGTGAGATCTTCACTTAGCCTCCCAACCCAGGTGTAATCAACCTAGGGAGTGTTACTGTCATGTTTGTTGGGTTTGTCTGAAATAGATTTTCTTTTCCTTAGTTTGTTTGATCTGTTACAGAAAAGCTGAACTATTTCCTGTTTTGTTTAAAACACTACCTCTCCTCTGCCCTTCAGGACAAATTAGATTCTAAACCAAATTTTGATTCAAAGGTAGTAACCAAATGTTGGCGAGCTGCTTTGCTTACATTTTTACTGTAGCTTTCTCAGCCCATCTCAATGAACAAACAAAAGAAGTAACCCACCTGCAAGTGTTACATGCTCAGTTATCTGTCCCATGTTCTCTTCGTAAGTAGCCTCTTTCAGTAGCATTGGGACTGCTAGAGCTGGTCTGTGCTAGATCTCCTTAGAGCTGTAATAGCTTACTGTGCTTGATTGTCCCTGTACCTCAGAAAAATCCTTGTTTTGTTTGTGCTAGACAGAGCAGGAAATGTGGCTAGGGGCTTTGGGTGTTTCTCTGAAGCTGTTTAACAGCCTCTGGTGTCAGCAGGTGCTGTGTTGGTGACCATAAAGGTCTATCTGAGCCCATCTGCAGTGTGGCTCACACCGGAGTAACTGTTATGAAAAGGATATTGCAACACAACTGCTCAACCACTGCTATTACAGCCAGTGGCAAGAAATACCAGCCAGCTGTTTTCTTGACTTTCTCTACTCTATCCATTAAGAAACAGAATTTGAAACAAGTTATTTTTCTAACCTGCTCCTCACTTAGACATAGATCCTCCTCCTGAAATTTAAACACAACTTAAATAAAACCCAAACAAAACCAAACAAGCAAAACAAACCCAAACCAAAACCAACCTAACAAACAAAATAACGAAGCCAGAAAACCAAACCAAAGCAACAACAGAAAAAACTACTAACAACAACAGACCCTCACCAAATAAAGCAGACACCTCAACTCCACCACCACTACCCCAATACCTAGCTCAAATTCTGGAGCAAGGTGGCACTTATAGAGTTAGAGCAACACTGAAATGCCAACCCTAAATTAACCCTTTTGGTTTTCATTACAGGAGGAGTGCATAGCAAGATACAAGTTGCTTGTTGAACTGGTACAAAAGAAAAAAATGGCTAAAAGCTGAATGTGCTGAGCAGAACACCTGGAGCTCACCTTTGTCAGAACAGGGTTTAAACCTCACCTGCAGGAAGCTGCATTTCTGTACCTCAGTATTTCTATACATCATGTGCCTTAGGAAAAGAAAATATTAATAAATCTTCTACTGTCATGCAGATTTGGTGTGTTGAAGAATGAAGGAGTGTTTGTGTGCTGGAGAGTTGCCCCTGCTCATGTATGATAGTGGCAACAAGGTATTGAAACATGAGTGGACCTTTAGGAAAACCCACCCTGGTCATTGCAGGCTGGGAGCAATGAATACACAGAGTTCATTCTGGAAAAGAGAATTGATCAGAAACTGTTCAAGATGAGAGTAATGGAGCTCTGTACTCAAATTTTTCTTTCTTGCAGCTCTGACTCCAAGACCATACCCATCAGAGCACATCTGCTACTACAAGGAATGTCATTGTGACTGTAGTTAGGAAGCAGTAGTATCTCTGACCTTAACTTCCACCAAAGTTTGTGTGTCCTGCAGTACCAGACCTTTGTCACCAACCCTGCAGGCTCTCTACCAACCCCACAGGGACATTGACACTGCTGTGACTTTGCTAAAGTCAAAATAGGTAAGAAAGTGAAGGACATTAATTTCTTGAGACATAAAGATACATAAGACATAGACTTCACGAGCAGATTTTAAGTACAGAGTAGGGCCTAAAAACTAACTTTATTGGACCAGAAGTTCTCCTGTTTGAGGGGGTTTGTATACCCTGCATTAAATTTAGTTTTATTTTTATATTTGAAGACAAGTGACTAAGGGTTATTAAGCCTGACTTGCTCTTTTGATTCTCATCATTTGGGAAAAAATTATGCAAAACTAACAATGCTGAAGTAAAAGGTGTAGTGGACTGCCAGGGACAGCAGTAGAGCTGTGCTGTGAGCCTTGTCTCTTGCCAGAAATGTTCAGGACTTTTTAAAGTATTATCTGCCACTCCGATCCCGATTTAATACCAGGATTCCAGTAAGTGTTTGAGCTTTAATTTGAAATTAAAGTGCAAAATCAGAGGCTGAGGTATACAAACTCAAACTTAGAACTTGGTGGTTGAACATCTGTTCACTTCCTGTCGAAGCCCCCAGTGACTGTTTGCCAATCGTCTTGCTTTTGACAGATCAACATTTCACATAAGCTCATCTCATTCCCACAAAAATTCAGGGAAGATAACAGTTCCATGTGTGCCCCTTTGCCCATGGGAACACTTTGATCCTGGTTTTTGGTCACACCCAGGTCATAGTTGGTAAGAGCAATGACATTATGGAGAATGTTCTAGACACAAAACAATGAATCTTGATTTTGTTTCAGAGTTTCTCTGATTAACTGTGCTGGAAACTAATCATGGTTAGAACCTGTGCTCTGATCCCTGTGTGCTAGTGCATCAGTAAGTGCCATTCCCTGCCACTAGTGCACCCAGGAGGGAAGAGTCTTGGGTGAGATCAAGTGAGGCGTTTGCAAAAGATACCAGGAAATCTTGACTTCAGAAAGGTGTAAGCACCCTCAAGGAGAGTGATGGAGCCACAAAGCAAGGTGATTGAAATGGCCGCAGTGAAAAGCTGCTGACAGAGATTGGGTGAGCTGGTGAATGCTGACTTGGTGGTGGAGCATGGATAGGGCTAGGGTAGAAGAAAACATGTAAATGGAGATGTGGTGTTCCTTAAAATAAGACTGGCAATGGGAATTTTTCTGGTCTTCTGAAGAGCGTGTGGCCTGTGAGGATAAAAGTCGCCTTTCATTTCTACTCTGCATTTGAAAGGCTTCCACCTGGAATGCTGTGCCCAGTTCAGTTTATCAGTCAGGGAAGATGCAGACCATCCAGAACAAAGAGAATGATCCACAGTCTGCAAAGCCTGATTTCCTAGGATTTCCTGCAAAGCCTCCTAGGACAGGAGGAGTCGTTGGTATTTGCTGCACACTAGAAAGAAATCTTCAAGTGCGTAAGAGCTTTGCACTCCTCGAGGTAGTGAATGCAGAACTGCTACAGTCTGCTGGGGCAGAATAACAACAGGCTCCATTTGGAGAGAGAAACAGTTCAGTTACTGGGAGAAAAAAATGCACTGGCAAATGTAATAAGGACTTGGGAGAACTTTGAGACCTTCATTAGAGGCAATCTTTAAAATCTGATGTGTAAGAGCTGAAGAGCTGCTGTGCCACCACTATGTGTGGCAGTAATTACATACTGCATGCCCAGCACCTTCAGCGCTCTCTGCCCCAGACTTTGGATGGCACCCAAGGAACAAGGACGAGCACCAGGTACTGGTAAGAAACTTTTTCCTCTTGATTTTGCATGTTTGTAAAAACTTTCACACAAAGAGCCTTAGACCAGTGCTCTGACAAACAGCTTACCTGAAAGAAAATCCTTATGACTGGGTAGACTGTCACACTGGTCAGGTTGAGTGCCTGCAGTAACAGCTGTCAGTGCCTGATCAGAGGTGCTGCTCAGACCTGGATGGAAATGAAGCGATGGATTCTTTCCCTGTGCTTTCCAGTTCTTCATGGAAAGGCTTAAGAATGTACTAGTGGGCGGTTTGAAACTGGAAGGGTGCTTTACAATGAGTAGTTTGCTGGTGTAGCTCTTGGGATGAGGAATACGAGTTAGCGTCCAGCATCAGCAGATCGAATTTCTGCCACCAGAGTCTGAGATCCCTGTGTAAGAGGAATCCTCCTTGTAGTGAGGTAATGAAGGGTTCATCCAGACCTCATCCAGTCTTATTTCATGTCTGGTTCCTCAAGGGCCAAAGGAGTTCACCCAACAAGCGGTTTAGCTTTTGTGTTTGGCTGTGAGGTGAAGGTGGTGTGAGAGAGAATCCAAAACCTCCAGGGCATCCCAGGGTCTTTTCCTGGGGTTGCTGTTTTTCTGGGTGATGAGACAACTCTCCCCTTTAGCTGTGCTGACTGAGGTCAGATCTGATTCTCACTTGAGAAGCGGTAAACCACTACCCAGCTTTGTTTTCTTCTACTTCTGGTGTCCACCACCAGAGCTGTTTTATATAAAACTCTGTGGCTGTGGAATTGAGGTCACTCCAGGCTTGGCATTTAAACTTCTCCCACCTTGCATCTGAGCACAGAATGCAGGTGGCCTTTAAGTGATGCTAATGTCTGCCTGCTAGCAAAGGAGTATTTTTTCTTCCCTGGGCAGTTATGAGCTCCAAGTGCCTTTTTACTACAGCTTTGTGCATGAAAAGCTTTCAGCCTTAGAGGGTCTGTGCTGGAGTTTCTCTGCCGCAACCTCCACCTAAGCTGAGTCAGATCTGAACCTGGTTTGAGCCTCTCTGCATGTGTATGTTGATGGGACAGGCAGAACACTATGGGAAGGTGCACTTATGGCAGTCTGGAGAGGGTAGCATTGCTGCTTATGCTGAGGGCACAGCCCAAAGTGCCAAGTGAAGGGAGCAGGATGTTGTAATGTTGGAGCCTGGCAGTGAGGCACAAGTGAGAACGTGACTGAGGAGCTACAGAGGTTGTTGGTGCTCTCATTTAGGTTAGGTTAGTGCTAGATGAAAGTCTAACAGGTGCTGCTCTGTAAGGTCCTGGAGATGTCCAAGGCTGGGCTCTGTTATTCTCAACTTTACAATTGTCAGTGTATGAATTAACTAAAGTTTCAGGGGAGATTTCGTAACGTGACCTCCTTGTGAGATGAGAGAGTCTGAGGACAAGGAAACATTGAGTGTCTGACTCTAAAAAGAGCTCTCTCCTCAGGTAGGACGAACAGTGAGATCTTAGTGCAGCTTATGAAAAACAGGCACTGGAAAACCTGTCAGTTAAATGTCCCCCAGGGGTGCTGCTGAAAGAGCAGCTCCTGCTAGCACAGCCTGAAGGGCTGAGGCTGCTGAAGCAGGCTTGGAGGCTGTCCCAAATCAGCTGGCTTCTGGAAGCTGTGAGCTGTGTTGTCACTGCTGTCAATACAACTGAACTCTGGTGACAGGAAGAGCAGAAAGTTCAGAAACCTGCTAATGTGAAACTCTGAACTGCAGTGTGGCTGTGCCGGGCTGCTCTGGTGACACTGGGCTCAGACACAGCTGAGGGCAGCACAGCAACTAGGGACTCAACTGCCAAGGCCCTGCGTGGCTGCTTTGCCATCAGAGGCATTCCATAGGGACAGCAGCATCAGCTTCTACTGGACCAGTGCCAAATCGACCACAGACCATCACCTTTGATGTCAGGATCTGCACAATCGCTGCAGCAAGGTTGGTTTTGACTGCATCTGGCCCTCACGTGAACTTGGCTTTGATGTGGTCTCTCTCTGTAAAGGGCTGGTGAATTGAATTTGCGTCTGGATGTCAGAGCTGTCCTCCTCATTATTGCCCTGCTCTTGATTGCTGCTCCATCAGGGCCACTGCCCTCCTGGGTTTCTGGCACCAATCTGTAACAACTTAGATTTTAAGAATGCCCTGAATTTGACAATCTCACTGGAATTTCCAACTTTGCTTCTCTCCAATGTAGTAGGAGCTGGACACCAGTGTTCAGCCTCTCTCAAACAGCAAGGACTCATCACTTCGCTGGTTCCAGTAGGAACAAGCTGACTTACTGCTAGGTGCTGTGCACCAGGTACTTTTTGGCTCAGGCTTATTCCCACAGATAAAGCAGCAGTCATGTGACACCACCCCCCCAGCCCAAGAATCCAGCAGAAGGGACACTCAGGACTGGCTGGTGACAGCCTGGGTTTCTCTTCCCTCTCATTTAGTTGTTTAGCAGTTTGAGATGTAGGTCTGGTGGCCCAGGGCGGGTGCTACGGACTCTTCCTTCACACTGTCAGTCAATGCTCAGCAGAGCCACCTTGCTGAAATGGCAGCAGCTCTAGAGCTTGTCCAAAAGGTGCATAGGTTCAGCCGGCAGGTGCCCAGTCCTCTGAGCTTCTTTGGATAGCACAAAACATTGCCAGTTACCTTCAGAACACAGGGAACTCTTTTCTAGCCCTGATGGCCACAAAGCTATTTATTCACCAGGAGGGATGGTGGGGGTTTCAACACTACGAGCTGTGCCAGATGATGGTTCACATTCCCCTGGTGTTACTTCTGAGCTTGTCCCTTTCTTTATTCAGTATCTAAATTGAAGATTTTTGGTTTATTGTCAGATGTTGAGCCTGGAGCAGATGGGACAATATCCACATGGTCTGTGCCATGGCAACACCATGCTCTTGCTTCTTCAGAGTCAGAAGGAAGCCCCAAACACATCCTTTGTCTGCCCAAACCTGTACTGCCACAGGCCTCATCCTATGCTCAGGTGACAGCACGGGAAGGATTAAGTTCCTCCCTGCCCGTCTGGGAAATGACAGCCCAGGATGCAGCTGTGTGCTTACCAACCCTCCTTGGACAGCAGGCAAATTTCCTGGACTAAGCAGCGAGCTGGTTTCATAGAAAAGAGCACAACACCCCAGCTACAGGCCTCAGTCATCTCAGCACAGGCACTGGGTGGGTAGAGGACCACCCCCACCCCACCTCTACAGCACTCTTGCTGGGGCTGTTGTAGCAACAGTTGGCTCCTGCTTCTGCCAGCTCACAGCCGCTGCTCCTAGAAGGATGAAAGCAAACCACTGAGGCCATGGCACAGGCTGCAAGTGGACAGGGATACCCAGCAAGTACGTGAAAATGTGCCTAGAGAACACTGCAGCCACAGCACCCTCTCCTAAAAGCAAACCACACAAGTTTACCTCTGTGGTGTGGAATGCAGTTGGCATCCTTTCTGCCACCTCCTGTTAACAAAAGTGCTCCCTCCTGCTCCAGCCTCCTGTCAGACAACCAGCACACAACTCTAAACATAATTAATGTTTATTAACAAAAAGCTTTGTACATCTTTTCTTCATACACTCGGAATTTTACATCTATGCAAAATAACAGCATGTTTCCTTCTGCCCTTTTGTACAAATCATTACAGAATATGCACCAGTGGGCTGAACAGGAAAATAAACCACTGGTGTCCTTTTGGAAAGTATCTACAAAAGTGATTTGCGACTTCTTTTTTGTTTTCTCCTTTTTTTTTTTTTTTCTTTTTTTTTAAAAAGTCCCCCAGAACATAGAAAAATAAATTATTTTTTACTTTTTCTGTCTTCAATTAAATCTACTAATTAGAAATATTACAAATCAAAATATCAGTGTTTTCTTTCTTAGGAATTCTTTCACAATACAAAACAGATTCACAAAACCTTATTTACAGCAATGAGGTAAGAACTGTGCAATGTTTAACTAGGAAACATATTGCAGAATTAAGATGTTCTTCCAGGTCAGTACACAGTGGAGGTCTAATTACAACTGGGTCTTTTTCCCTTACCAATTCCCACCTTAGCACTGATGGATGGTCACTGCCCCTCTCTGCAGAGGCTGGTGCCAGGAGCTCAGCTGCTGTCAGAAGCACTGTAACCCACCTTCACCCCTTTCAACCACTGCTAAGTTTCAGTGGGAAATGCTCACTTTTTTGGTAGTTGATTAGTGAAAAGTGACCCAGGTAACAACACTCTGCCTGAGCTCTTTACAGTGGTACAAAGACCTCTCGGAAAGGCAGAACAAGAAGGCTGCTGGTGCAACACAGACTACTCCAGTGGCTAACTAGGACACAGCTAGTGCATGGTCAGCTGCAGCCATTTCACAAATGGAGGTAGCAACAGGCACTTGGGTTAGGCCAGACACTACACCTGCTTCTGCCAGGCTGGCCTGCTCAGCTGGTAAGGAAATTGTCACTGGAACCACACTGGCTCCTCTAAAAACACCTCAGGGCTCTAAAACCTACACCAGAAGTAATAAACTTTGGATTCCATACTGCAGTTCTTACTCTGGAGAAACTCCCACTATAGAACAACAGGAAGCTGAAAGGAATAAACAGTTCAGGAGTGGATTCCCTTACAAGCTGGGCTTCAAAATAACTGTGAGAAGAGGAAAGAGTAGAGAGCAAGCCCCTGCTGCCACTCCCAGCTGGGTCTGAGATCACATTGCAGCTGCAACAGAAGGGCTGGGGCTGCTCTGTTCTTAAACTGCTGCTCTGAAATGAAAGCAAAGCCTGACTGCAGACAGCCTCAGAGCCTGGCACGTACAGGACCAGACTGAAAAGTCAAGTCCATGTTCTCCTAGGGTGGAAGCTGTACTTGGTACCATCCTAGCAACAATCTGGGCTTGCAGAGTTTGATCTACTTCACAGTCAGAGATACTAAGTACATCCAGTTTAGTGCAACAAGAGAGCAAATGAAAGCCTACCCACACTATCCTCAGCATTAACCCTTCGCTGTGCAGTAAGTTCCTTGTTGCATTTCTTCATTCCGCAGAGTGGGAACCTGCAGCCTGCAGTCAGAGGAAGTGCTGTAGCAGCAGGACCTGCAGTTCTCAAGTCTCATTCAAATGTCAGCTCTTCTCTGATGCAACTGGTCCAGTTTTATCATTGAGCCTCTGTGTAAGAGAAAATACTTCTAAAAATCAGATTATAAAATACAGAAAAGTCAAATTCATACAAGTGACTGAGCAGGTGAGGTACATTTACTGCATGCAGTTTCTAAATCATAGCTTCTGCAGTGCAAACAACAGAAAGGTAGCTTAGAATGACAAGTGGGAAGAAACAGCTAAAGGAGTAGCCCTGCATGGGAGCAGCTCATACTGAAGTCATCATCACATTAGAAAACACCAACTCTGCTTCTGCTTTGATTTCAGCACGACTTGCAGTTGGCCTCTCCTTAGAACCTCATGATGTCAAGTACCTACTAGTGACCTCTGCTACATTTCACCGGCTGAGGGCTGAACTCTGCCCTGCTCCTTCAGAATGGAAACCCACTTCTTGTTTTGCCACTGCCATCATCAACTTTCTTCCATAAACTGCTATAAAGACACTTCCTCCAAGTACTGAACAGGACTCAGATAAAGCCTCATCTCAGCCACTGAGCATTCAGAAAACCTGTTCCAGCTGGAGATTAAACCATCCCAGCTCTGACGACAGAGTTTAAAAGTCCTTTTGGATTTCAACAGTTCAGCAACTCGCTACAGTTTGGCTCACTTTTGACCTTTAATTTACAAAAAAAAAAAAAAAAAGCCACTTCAAACCAAAATTATTTCTAAGGGGTTTGTTCCAAAGATGTTCTGAGAATTCCTGAAATGGTTTACAGCTACCTGCTAGAACAAAACCTGAAACTGGCAAATACTTTTGTGAATCTCCAGTGCTGCCAGGTCATACTGTGCAGACCCAAAGCAGTCAGAAGGAGGTGGCAGGTGGAGGAGTTTGTTCTGATGTAAACCAGGCACAGGATCTCCATTCCATTCACTCCTGGTTTCAGAGAGTGAGGGGAGACAGATTCTGAACAAATGGTGAATACTTCTAACCAAAAGCAAGGCACTGAGCAAAGCCCTGTGACAGCCCCTCCTGCTCTGACAGAGGCCAGAGGAACATCATCTGCCCAGTCCTGCAGTGGGCAGTTTCAACAGTACAACAGACACACCTAGGAAGCGACAAGTGACCCTGCACAAAGCTTAACAAAGAACCACTCCTAGCCTTGGCCAGAAGGGAGCTGTTTCCAGAAAAAAACAGCTGGAAAATTCACCACTTACCTTTGGAAAATACCGTAAGGGCCCAGCTGCCTGAATCCTTTCCCACCACTGTGCCCCCAGATTAACTGGAGGCTTCCATCATGGGCCATGGAGAGGGGACCAATACCCTAGCCCCAAACTCTTCCTGCCTGTTGTGGACAAACTTCTTTTCTCTCTACAATGTCTTCTCCAAGGAGCACAGGAACTTTGTCTTCCTGCTCTGCTCATCCTTTGGTTTTACAAGTTCCACAAGCTTCCACTTCTTTCTCTCAATTGTTTGGCCCCTAGAAAAATATAGTCTGTTCCCTGACTCCTTCAAGAAAGAATTCCTGTCTTGGGGGTGGAGGTTACAGGCCAGTGCTGAAGTTCATCCTTGCCAGAAAAATGTATCTTGTTTCCTTACCTGCCTAGGAAAGGCTTTCTTACTTTGGTTACTCCTTTAGTTGCCTCGTGGAGATACTACATAGAAAACGAGGTGAGAAATATACTTACTGTCACCTTCTGAGCTGTGTTATCCCCGTGGATTGTAAGGAAGGGATTGGTGGTAGCTGCATTCAGTGGCGAGGCCTGGGTGCCTGACAGCAAGTTGTTCATGGGTATCTGAGCTCCCCCAGTAATCTGCAGCTGCTGTACTTCAGACTGGTGGTGCTGGTGGTGGTGATGCTGCTGCTGTACTAACTGATACAAAAGGGCCTGATGTTGTTCCTTGAGTAATGTGGAAATCAAAAGGAGTCAAGAATTAGTAACTCAAAAAGCACTTATCTCTGGCCTCTCCCTTATCTCTCACTTCAGTCAGTGAAACTCTCAATCTAACCCCAGTTAATTTAGGTTACACTCATGAAGTTCCATTAGACTGTGGGAAAGGGAAGAAAAGAAAAAATCAGTAGCTCAGCAGAAGTTCAAAGCCTGAACAAAATCAGGCCTCTATCAGAAGCACACCAACCACTGTCTGTCAAGGCACTAGAACTGCACCGTGAACAACACAAACCCTCACACCAGTTACTAATGAGCTGCACAGAGACTGTGAGGCAGAGCAAAGACAGTTTGAGAGGATGCTCCAAAATCTTCTCCTAGAGTCCTGGTGGAGTTAGAGCTAACAGCCTGGGACATGGTTAGAACCCACACATGCTGCCAGAGTCTGCTGCCTACAGTTGGTGCTGACAGAGAGAAGCTACCATGTTCACAGGGGGCAGGATGGGACCAAAGGGTTCTTAGCAATACACCCAGCCCAGGAACGCTCTGCAGTTTATCACCAAGCCAGCCAGAAAGGCTTAGACAACTGAAATGCTAAAAGACTACAAAAGCTGTAATCAGCACATTTCTGGGATTGGTATCAGTTCATCTGTACCTCGGAACACAAGAGAGGAGAGATTCACTGCACACTTACTGATGTGAGCTGCTGGGTACTCAGTAACTGCTGGAATTGCTGGTGCTGCTGATGGAGCAGAAGCTGTCTTTGCTGGTCAGGAAGCAGTCCTAGTCCCGAGGCACTGTGGGGTTTGACAGGGCAATACTGCAGTTTATATCAAAGAATGGCAAGTTTTGAGTTCAGCTTTGCATTGAAACAGAGAAAACAGCATTCTGCTTGCACACTGTTGAGTACTGCACCATCTGCCTGTCCACCTGCATTTCTGCATACACACCTGCAAGTCACCACCACCCCCAGTCTCCCTGGTGCTGAGCAACAGCAACATCTTGCCTGTAACTACATGCACAGGAGTTAAACTAAGATTATAATGACCGTTTCTGGGTGTTGTTCACCTGGACTCTAGTAAAGCCTTTAACACCAGCCCCCACAGTATCCTTCTGGAGAAACTGGCAGCTTATGGTTTGGATGGCACACACTTTGCTGCGTACGAAACTGGCTGATGGCCAGGCCCACAGAGTGCTGGGGAATGGAGTTAAATCCAGTTGGCACCCTCAGTGAGTCTGCACATGGCACTAACATGGGAGGGAGTGTTGGTCTGCTGGAGGCTTTACAGAGGAATAAATAAGCAAAGGCCAGTGTCAAGTCCTGCATTTGGGTCACAACCACCCCAGGAATGCTCCAGGCTCAGGGCAGAGTGCATGGAAAGGTGATCAGAAGAGAAAGACCTGGAGATTCTGGTTGACAGTCAGCTGAAGATGAGTCAGCATAGACCCAGGTGGATGAGAAGGACACCAGCACCTTGGCCTGGATCAGCAATGGTGTGACCAGCAGGACCAGGGCAGTGATCATCCCCCTGTACTGGGCACTGATGAGGCCACATCTTGAGTTCCTGGGGGTTTGGGGTCATCACTCCAAGACAGACATTGAGGTGCTGGAGTATGTCCAAAGAAGGGCAACAAAACTGGTGAAGGGCCTGCAGGACAGGACTGGTGAAGAGCAGCTGAAGGACCAGGGGTTGTTTAGTCTAGGGAAGAGGAGGCTCTTTATTCCTCCCTAACAGGAGGCTGCAGCCAGGTGAGTGATGTTCTCTTCTCCCTAATAACAAGTGATAGGAGGAGAGGAAATGTTCCCAAGTTGCACCAGGGGAGGTTTAGGTTGAACTCAGGAAAATCATCTTCACCAAAAGGGTTGTCAAGCCCTGGAACGGACTGCTCAGGGAAGTGGTGGAGTTACCATCCCTGAGTTATTTAAAAGGCACCTTGATAGGGTGCTGAGGGACATGGTTTAGTGGTGACTTGGCAGTGTTGGCTTAATGGTTGGATGCAGTGATCTTAAAGGTCATTTTCAAGGTAAACAATTCTACGATCTCCCATCAGCTGCTTCACATCATTCATTGCTATCACTTCTGCTGCTCCCCTGGTTCTCAAAACTCCTGTCAGTAGTCCTCCTCCCCAGCCAAGAAGTCTGTCCCACTGACCTTGTCATGTGCAAGTCACTTGGCCTCTGCTGATTCTTGCTCTACTGTTTCTGCCCTCACCTGTTTCTGGAGCTGTGTAACCAGCACTGCGGATAACGTTCCAGGTGCACGCACACAAGGGAGCTCCCAGGACAGAACACCCTGGGTAATGCCACACTGCTCCTTCCCCAGGAACCGTCAGCACTGTCTGGTATGAAAGGAGTGACAACACTTCACCTGTCCACAAGAACTCCTTCATTTTCCTCCTGAGCTACAACAGCAAAACTCAGGCTAGAACTGTGTGCACCTGACTCAGTAACACTCAGCAATCTTAAATTTAACAAGTTCTTAAATCCAAACAGCTTTAAATCCAGTTACATCAGAAATACCTCTAACAACTACAACAGCACCATCACTTTTACTCATATTGCCATCATGTCCACCTCTTCTCACCTCACTTTTACTGTATTCAATACTGCAGTGAATGTTGTCCAGTGTTTTTTTCATTCTTTTACCCACTCTTTCTTTTTTTTCTGTATCATGTTTTACCTTTGCACTTCCACTTTTTTCCTGCTGTTCTCCCTTCTCTTTATCCTCTCTCCATTACTGCCTTGCTCTGCACTGGCACTTGAAAGAAAATCTCCTCAGCCAGCAGCTGAGATCTGAAACAAAAACCTAACTGCAGAAGAGCAAAGGCTGCAGCTCCCGAGCTTTCCCAGAAGAGGCAGCCGACTGGATTTCACCACAGAGCTTTCTCTAAACCAGATCAGTTTGGAATGTAAATTTAATCCTTTTTAGCCCCTCATTAAAAGGTATACTATCAGCCTGAAGCTCTCCAGCCTACAGTCTTCTCTGGTTGCCAGGATGTAAAGAAACAATCCTATCTTTCCCCTCCAATCACTTATCTCCCCTTTGCCAGCCATCTGTAGGAAGCCACCTTTTTGCCAGAGCAGGGCTGAGGTTGTCTCTGCCAGATGAATGTAGTCTCTTTTACCTACAACCTGAAACTCTCTCAAACAGCAAACTACAAATCAGTGTTTTCTCACCTCCCTGTGCCACACAGTTGAAGAACTCAATGCACAAAGATGAATTAATGGTTTGGGAAATAACCTGGCTGTTCTTTCACATAAACTGTCTGAGCAGCTTCTGAAGCTTGGGAAGTCACTCTTAAGTAGCAACTTGCAAGAACATCTGGAAAGTCTTTTAATGCCAGAACAACACACAAAGGTTAGAAAGTAGGGCTGAGCTCTCAAGGCTTTCCACTGCCTTGCAAACACTGATTTTAACCATCACTACTAGGCAATGCCACAAGCCTTGGAGAGCTTGCAGCACTATGGCAGCAAAGCCCTGTGCCTGCCTGTGCTTGCTACCATGAAACCTCCCCATTCAGGCAGTTCAAAGAGCAGTGAGACCCAGCATGCTGAAGAGTCACCTAGTAGCTACTGTACTCAAGAGTGACAGATGGTGTCCTATCCAGTTTCAGAACCAACAATCTCAATCAGAAGAAAATACTTCTTTTCTTTCAGTCACCCCAGAGCCTACTCACAGTTTAGCTCCAGTAACAGAAAAGACTTTTCCTGTTTTTCACTGAAGTGTTTGTAACAGAACAGGGATGAGGAATGTGCAGGTCACCGCTAGCATCATCTTGGCACCAAGCAGCATTACAACTTACTCTGCCTGAACATTTCCTCTCTACATATACAACCAGAAATACTGAAACCACACAATGAAGGCAGTTGTGAAGCACCTCAAAGAGAAGGAGGCTTAGCAAATCCTCTGGGTTTGCTCAGCAAAACAGAATTCTACTCTCTTAAATTGTACATAAACAGATCACACCAGAACAGATAGAGAGAAGTGAAGTGCTGGTGGACTTGTACATCATAAGCTCGTTGGAGCAGAACACAGTGAACCATTGGAATATTCCAGCCTGTGCTAAAATAAGAGTTTACTCCACAGGGTACTAGTTGCAGTATCCCGTATGACCTAGAGTTCTGCTACTAGGATACACACTCAAAGGTTACCTTCTGCAATATGAAGAGTCAGAAATAAATATTCTGTGCATTAACAAAATCATCTGAGAAAGCAGCAGCGTGATCAGGTGATTCTGGTATCACTCCAAAGTGGAAAGCATCACACAACAGGCCAATGTAATTGATTTTGTCTGGTACGTCTCATTCCTCCTCACACTTTAGGGCAAAGCAACACAAAATTCTTGTCTTCAGGACAAGAACCTCTGCTAAAGGAGGTAACTTCTTATTAACCACATGAAACATTAACAAGCTATGAAATGGTAGGTTCACCTGGCTTAACAAACAGCTCCCAAGTAAAAATACAGTAGCACATCAAACCCACAGGATACACCAGAAAGCATCTGCTGGGATGAGCCTGATGAAGCAATACCACACAACAACATGTACACATCTCTTCAGGAGCTGCCAGACCAACAGCAAGGAAAGGCACTAGAAAGACAATCTACAAAACCAGGGATCCTCTACACTCCAACCACATTAGCCTTCTGTTGTGGGGAATCCACCACCATCTCCACAAATAAACTCGACTTCAAAGGCAAGAATCCACTCTCTGTTTGCAGGCACTGGTTTCTACACAGAACCCCAGCTCTTCCTCTTAAGGCAACAGGAGGAGTGGGGGGAAGGGGAGCAGGGAGCATGAGTTAGCCCAGACTCTGCTCTTATTCCAGAAGATTTCCAGCCCAAGCAGCCTGTTCCCCTTCCCAGGAAGCAGCTGTCTCCTTTTGTCACCCATTTGCCTTGCAGCTCCAGCAGCAGCGGTTTATGCTGCTGAGCATACCTGGCCTCGGGTAAGGGCTGTTAGCAATCCTCAAGCATGAATCTGTTCATGCATTTAAAACTTCCTTAGGAACACCACTTGACAAACTTCATTTCTTCGGAGTCAGAGGCAAGAACTGCTGACACCACGCCAGTGTATCACCACCCTGGTTAGTTATGCCTATTACACCTTTAATTCTATGACCATTGTTGTTCTCCCCCTCCCCCTTCTTACTGCAACAAATGGTAGCTTTTACAGGGCTTCTTTAATCCTGGAAGAACAATTGGCAGGACAGAGAATATTGCTTTCTGAACGACAACACATTTGCATAATTAAATTTGTTTGGGAATGGGACCTGATGAAAAAAACAGGATTCTCCAAAGCTATACAGAAAACTTGACTCTCTGTGGTTCCTTTAAATGCTTTCTTATTTTCATTCCCAGATTAGGAGCAGAAGCTATTTGGAGATTTACAAGCTAAGGAAAAAAAAAAAAACAACAACATCATCTTTTGAATAAGAGGGCTAAAAAATTACATCTAAGCTGAAAAGCAGCAGGCACTGCCAGGAAATCCATTCCATCAGCAAACCCTTACCTGTTATTTAAGGTGGTTGGCAGGGGATGTGTGGCGTTGGGTGGCACAGTTGCGTGAGCCAGAGGAGAAGGGTTCTGCGATATTGTTGCTGGGGTCTGAATGACCCCATTTAAAGCTCCTACAATCCCATTGATTGCCAGCTGGCTGGCTGGCAGCGCTCCAATTATTCCACCCACACCAGGCACTGCAGGAATGGTGGAGGTTACAGTCTGCATACCACTAGCTAGTGCCCCCACTGTCACACCATTGACCTGTTGAACTCCTGTGACTCCTGAGCCTTGCTGAGCTGGACTCTGCCCAGCAGGTGGTGGAGTGGAAAGAGCTGATGAACTGCTGGTGCTTTGTCCGCTGGAGGTTATCTCCTGGTGTAAAAACAAACAACAAAACCCCCTCAGCTGCATAAAATTTCACCTAACAGCACAAGGCAAGGACTATGATGAGTTAACTCCTAACAAGTTGAAGTTTAGAAGAAACAAATAAAAATTACCTGATTTAATACAGGGAGAGAATTGTCCGGTAAGAAGCTGTTTGCCACCAGATGAGGGCTTTTACTGCTGTTCAAGGAATCAGTGCTAGGTGCTGAAATGATTTAAAAAAAAACAAACCAAAAAAACACCCCACACACAGTGGTTAAATTTCTGTAACAAGTAAAAAGATGCTGAATAATTATTTCAAATTAATGTTTAAGTCAAACGTAGAAAATGTCAAGTCATCCTTCAAATAACTGAAGAGTAACATTTTAACTAATTGATGAAACAATAAATTCACACAGATGTGCTCCAGGCAGAAGTAAGAGAGAAGCTGCTGCATTGAGTCAAGTAACAATGGTTCCAGCTGGCTTTTAAACATTTAAACACATCCACAAAGACAAAGTCTGTGTTCATCCTACAAGTAAATGCAGCTCCCATCAGTGGCACAGGTGGAGGAAATAGATATTTCATATCAATACATGTTCAAGTTACTCTGACACATTGATACTCTCCTCTCCTTACCTGCTTGTACTGGAAAGGGGTGCACTTGATGGGAAGGGCTGGGGTTTGAAGTGATCGTTGGAAAGGGCACTGAAAGCTGTGCATTGAGTAGCTGAAGCCGCTCCTTCTTGGCAGTCAGATTCTTGATCTGCTCCTCTAACCTCCTGTTCTCAACCTGAAGCTGGTGTAAGGATTTAAGCATTCCTAAAACTGAGGTAAAAATACCTGGGTTATATTTCACAGCCACATTCCAAGAAGCAGTAAGGTCTTGAGGGGGGCGGTTAATTCCTGCACTTCAATTTAAGACTAGCACTAAGTCATATGTGAAAATATAAATAAAATCATTATTGAGAGGTACAGCAAAAAGAAACTTGACTGCAAGTGGAAAGGTTTAGGATCAATTTTTGTGTAATTTAAAAGTGCAGAAAGAAATATGCAGCATGTGACAGTAATTTTGCAATGTATCTACACCCTGGCTTGAATAAAGTCCCGTCAGTGCTGACATTCATTTTAAGCAAAGAGCACCACAGGATAACTTAGCCCATACCAGAATACAAACACAGTATTATTTTAGTAGCACAGGTTAATTGAAATAGATTTTTCCCAACTCTGCGGCTGCAGTCAGAGACATTTTTTAGCATTATCAGAACAGAGAAAGGTTGGCAAATACAAATTCAACTAACAACAGAGCCAACAACATTTATGTAAAAACAACCCACTGTGAAAAGGGAGTTTTGCTGCTTCAGTGCCTTGTACAGCAAATAACAAACTTGCAGACACCCTGAAAGAACATCTCATCCGAGTTGAGCTCCCAGGACACAGCTTGCAGGAGCAGCAGCTCTGCTCTGGGCAGCGATCTGCAGATCCCCCAGCAGGGAGCACTGCGCGAGCACTGCAGTTGCCACCCCTTTTTCTGCAGAAAAAGGGGGCAGCACCTTCCATACGAACCTGCTTTTTACCAAGCAGGGGCTCGTCAAACTCCGATTTGATTTCAGAACTCGTATTTCCCAACTAGTACCAGAGTGCAACTGTAAAGCCAGAGGGACGGCCTTTTTTTTTCCCCTCTCTCTAAATTCTAAATTGTATTTGTTTAACATGACCTCTGGGCCTACTACAGACATAAGTCTACTGGTATAGGCACATCTGGTCATTTCCCAAGGATTTAGGTTTTATCCCTCCTCTTCAAGAACATACAAAGGAACCCTCAGTGAGCCCAAATGAGATGCAATAAGACTTAGCTAAACCTGTCCTCCAGCTATCATGTTTAAAGGATTATCCCTGCATGAATTTCCTCACAATTAGCATTTTTGTCAGGATACCATTCATAAAAATACCAACGAGATACCACTTTACACTACCAACAAGAGCAGTATGTTCAATAATATGGAACACAAACTCTAACCTGGTATTAAAAAAAGAATAAAATTCAATTCTTTCAATTTATTCATTGTCCTTGATACTGATATATTGTTGAATATGGAGAGCTAAGTGGTTCTACTCATCCCTTCTGCTTTTAACGTACTCATTTTAGGACTATTCCACTCTATTAAACATAACTTGAGAAAAATAATTACTTGCTTGCTTTGAGAACTTCACAAGAAACACAGAATGAAATAAAGATGGGAAAGCCCAGCAGGACACCTGACTAACATTTGTAAAGCAACAGAAGTAGGCAGT
>VWYK01021030.1:11625-26406 GCA_013399775.1 Semnornis frantzii | reverse complement strand
CATACACTCCACAGAAGCACCACATTTAAGAAGTTTAGCTTCCCAAGTATTCTAAGCCTAAAGACAGTCCAGGTCTGCACCAAACCCAGCGCAGCCCAAGCCTTTGTGTATTAACTAAGGCAGCAATAACAAAATAGCCATAAAATATACGTGTAACAAGACTACTTAATACACAGTGAAACTGTCGCTTGCTAATTGTTGAGCATTTCCTTTTACGAAATTCTCTCACTTTCCTTGCTATATATATAGGTCCCTTATATATCTAAAGACTTGTATGCCAAAGTAAATCTAAGTATTTATACTGTGAACACAGTCTAAACTAACTTGTAGATGTACTGCTTCAGTAGCAACACGTACTGGAAAGCTAAAAGGCCAGTTCATGACTGGGTAATAGCACCTGGCAATTACAATGGATATCCTCAATCCCTTCAACAAGAAGTCTTCTGATTAATTACAGAACATAATACAAGATCAACAACACCAGGCATGTACATTACATTATCTAGTTTGGAAATACTTCTTATAAATTACCGTGATACACATATGCTATAACAATCAAATTCATTGTTACAATCTCTGTATTTTCAGCTGCCCTAAGATCCTTCACAATATAAAATCCCCGTGGTTAAAAAAAAAATAAATTAAGTACTAACACTGGAAAATCTAATTCATATTGGATCCAGTATGGAAAATAAAGCCCTTTAAAAACTAGGAGGCACTTAAACACAGAAAATATGACTGAAGTATTTTAAACACAGTATTGAAATTTTAACAGCAAGTATCTGAAAACAAAGTAAGTAGAATTCTTATGTCACACTTCCATAGCAGAGATGAATTGCAGCAGAACAAAAGAAAAGCAATTTTGTTTTTCCACAGAGGTTTGTTGCACATTTTGCAGTTAGGAGGGAAAAGGAAAAAAAATATTTGTTCTAAGTTTTATTAAATGAAAGATTTTCAGGGATAGACAAATCTTTCTAAAGCAACTCTCCATTCCTTAAGCAAAGTCCTTCATTTATAAACCTAATTTCAGCTGATGTAAAAGTACATTTCAGCACATTTTTAGCTATCTGGAGATATTATGGTTGGGTGTTTTTAGACTGATGTATCTATAAAAATGAACGTGTACACTTGTGTGTATACACACACACACACACACACACATCTATATGCTTTTAAAGCACTTATGTATTACTAGAAAAAAAAAGACAGCAAAGTTTCCAAATCTTAAAACATTTCCTCTGCTGGCCCTCTCCAGTGTAAATAATGCTTACCGCGGTGAGAGACTTCCTCTGGGTGAGCCTCCTCTGCCAGCAAGGCTTCGGCTGTTATCTCCGAGATCTTGATCTGCAGTGTAAATATTTCACAGCTGATAAATCGACTCTTCTTAGATAACAGTTTTAAAGCTGATGCAGATATTTGGAAGATGCCTTAAATCTCAACTTCTATCTGCAGTTACCGCCAAAGTCTGAATATGTAACTCGTTTAAGATTGCTGAACTGTAGCATGTAAGGTGTTGTCCTTACACATTTCTGAGGCTGTACCAGGCCATGGATTATGTTCACTTCTTTCATTCCTTTCAGTTTTACAGCACAGAAGCGTGGTTTGCATTTGCAGTACCCTCCCCTCAGCCACTTTTAATTTGTACGGTGAAAGTAATGAATCACAGCTGTGGACAGCTAATCTGTATGCTTATCACAGCAAATCCTGATGCTCTGTATTTTTTTTAACGCTTTGCATCCCAAAACAACTCATAAAACACAGGAGGCGTTAAACTTGCCGCTGCCGCCTAACAAGCAGACACTATTCTGCACATCTACTGAAAACTTTATGAAAGCGTGTAATTCACTAATTCCTATTTATAAGCAGAAGCCTAGGAAAGTCCCTTGCTAAAAAGGTAGTAAAACAAACAAAAAAAAGCCTCATTAAATATATGAAAACGTTTTGCTTGGAAGGACTCAAAAGGGTTATTTTCCCTATGGCCTCTCAATAAAATAACCCTATCTGCCCCCTTCAAGGTTGCCCTCCCCCTATTCTGAGTCAAGCGACCTCCGACCTCTCAGAGGGCAAAGACATGACTGATCCATTCTTGGTAAACTGCTAAACTCATTCCCTTCCCCCAAACAGGCATGACTACTACGACATGTCAACAAATCCTTACGGAGGGAATGAAACAAAGCAAAGCCAGAGGCTCATTAAAGCCGCCGAGGAGAGCTGGGGTACAAACTGCCAACCGGTAAATATTCCCAGGATTATGAAACGTGCACAAGTTCTCTGGCGGGATCTCTTTCACACGCACTTGTGTGCGATGCGATTTCATGAATTATGCAAATCGAGGTTTAAACTATCCACCGCAGAACCCGGAGCCGCGTTCCTCTCCTTGCAAAGAGCCAGGAACTGAACACATCAATCACACAAGTCACAGGAGACGTTGCATTCCTGCCTGCTGATGGCTCTGCTTAAACATTTACATTTCAGACACTAAAAAAGAAGAAAAAGGCAGAACACCCCGCGCTGTTCTGCGGGACAACCCAGAATGGACTTCCAACACAAGGAGTTTTTCACGTGGACGTTTAGTAACCGAGTGTTGTGAGAGTTCAAACCCAAAACTGAACACTCTCTTTAAAAATCTCGGGGCGTGTATAAAGTTGCCTGTTGGTGAGCAGCAGCGCGAGCTTACCTGCTTGGCTGTTTTCAGACTGAGCTATAAGCGCTGCCATGGTCGAACTGGGGTTCAGCCTATTGCCGTACATGTGGGATGGAGGCAGACTGAGTGAAGATCCAGGGAGGGTGTTTGCCTGCAAGAAATCAGTTACAACTTGAATCCTCTTGTAGTAAAGGGGAGAAAAGCTAAATACATTTTAAAAGAAGCTTTCCCAGAGCACAAATCTCTTTTTAGGTTGACTGATTTTTTAAAACTTTACGTATTTAGAAGAAAATAAAACACAATCTTCCATTTATGAGTACTGAAACAGAACCGCGGCACTTGGAAAATGCATCAGGTTTTAAAGTGTGTTTTACTTCTTGTTGGCAAGATCTGTTAATAAAAAAAAAAATCTTCTAATAAAAAAAAATACTGTAGCAAATATTAAAAATACCTAGGCTGCATTTTAAAATGAGCACAGGAGAGTAGGACAGGCAGAGCTTCCTGCAGCCCTCAAGTATGCACTCAGTGTTAGGACTTCGTAGCGTGGCGACCATGTGGTTATCCTCCTAATTATTTAATCTTATTAAACCATTTACAAAATAAGGGCAGGTAGACAACAGATGTCTCACAAATGCTTGGGTTCCTTACATCACAAGCCGGCTGTGGAGGTCAAAAGGTCCAACTTTCAGCTCTATAGTTTAACTACACAGAGCCATATTTCCTTTGCTCTGCTCCGTCATTAGTAAAACCTGCACACTATTTTGTTACTTCCTATTTTGATAGACTTGGAAGCCTGGTGTTTTTTTGTTTTGTTTTGTTTTTATTTTAAAGAAGGCAAACAGCCATTACAAGTATGTTTTCTATACAATAGGGGGGCTCACCGAATCACAGCTTTGCCCTGACCCCATATAAGGAACTGTATTTTTGGCAGTTGGCCAGCTCTACTTATTGAAGAGCTCCCAAAGTTTGTGTTCATTCATGTTGCTAACCACAATTCTGAAGGTCTCTGCTGGGACTTGTGCCAAACAAGCGAAAATGAACCCTTAAACAGATGAAGCTAAGGAGACTGGCCAAAATCTTGCATAATCCAACCCAATAAAAATACCTTCTTCCTTGGCTGCTTATGCTTTTTCCCTTTCGAAGAAAAGATTTGTGTCAAACGCCGAGTTGCAGAGACAGGCAATCAAAGGGGGGGAAAAAAAAAAAAATATATGGCTGCTTGTTAAAAAGGCATCCTCCTACCTGATAAAAATACTGTTTCACAGCAAAGAAAAAATTGCAGTGTCCGAGGGGGAAGGGAAAAAAGTAGTCAAGAGACACAACTTGTGTGATCGCTGCTTTAAAAATGAATCTTTTAGGAAAATGTAAACAAAGGAAACTTCTTTGGAAAAAAATAGGGGGGAAAAAAGGTGAAGAGTAAGGAGCTCAATTTGTGGGACATTTTGACATGTGTAACTGCACACAAGAGACAGGGGAAAACATACTGGTTATTACAGCAAAATATTACAGAGTATAAACTATGTCTCTGGAAAGAATCACACACTACCATTAAGTTTTGGCTTTCAGCCAACATATTAAACTTGATGAATGGACTTTTATGAATTCACACAACTGTTTTCAATGATGCTTTATTTACTACATAGTGGTGAGAAATTGTGCTTGAAACTTGCTTTTCTCTACTGTCACAAAGTTAGCAAAAACCACAAGTGATGACTTACAATGATCAATTTTTTCACTTTTTTGCAGGCCTGTGTGTGATTGCTAGACACAGAACCACACTTTCACATCTAATCTGGATGTTATTTCTTTCCCCTCCCCCCCCCAAAGAACTGTGTGTCTTTAGTAGAATTAATCTGAATTATTTGTAAGCCTTAAAAGCCATGCAGACATTCCCACCCACCCAGGCAAAACAGCTCACGGAAATACAGGGTGGATGAGTGCTGTGACACCAATGCGTGCAGCAAGAGCACACAGCTTCTGCTTTTTTCCTTCGTGCACTACTGCGGCATGAATCCAACTCAGCTACATCATTCACTAGCAACCTGCAGGTGTTCTCGTCTCAGAAACAAACAAAACAAACCCTTCAATCCAAGGTAGTTCTTTGGTCAAATGTTTTCACTGAAGAAATCTTACAGAATGGAGTATTACTTATCCATTATTTGCTTTCGCACCTGAGACTAGCAACGTGAAAATACATCTACACTTAAGTAAACTGTCTGAGGTTTTGAATTATACTAATATAGTTTGTGCTTTGAAAGAAACAAACAAGCAAATCCATAAACTTCCAACACCAAGTCCCCTTTCTACAGAAGAGTTCTCTTAATTCTAGTAAGTTCACTGCTTATGTTTTTCACAGAAGCTACTATCCTTTGAGGAATTCACTGCAAGGCTGCTTGAAACCCTGCAACAGCAACTAACTATCACTTCGTGGTGGCAGGGCAGCTACAATCAGCAAGGAGAACTCGTGTTTATTTGACTGAGACATGCCCAAAGAACTTTAAGAACTTTCTAAAAGTATCCAAGCATCTAGAAAGGAGTTGGTAAAGTCTGCAGAGCAACCATCACATCACAAAAGACATCAAAGGAACTAAACCGAGTTTGCTAAGTGGCTTGATATCACAGATCAAAAGACTTAGCATGACTTAAACAATATTTAAGAACTTTTTTTTTCACAAGCAGTGGTTCACCCTAGACTTGAACCATTGAAAATAATGGTAAAGGTGTCCTCCAACAAGTTGGAACTAATGCCATCCCGCATATCCTATCCACGGGGGAAAGACACATTAATGAAGTTGTTCAAGTAAGCTGGAGGTGAGGAAGAAAACTCAAAAATCCCAATTTTTAAATGGCAATGCAAACTGACAAAAATTGTGAAGCTTTCTTATGTACGCGATGACTTCCTCTGACAGGGAAAAGGTAGAAGAATGCTGTATTTAAAAGTGAAATGGGATCTTCAAGTTTCACTCACAGGTGAAACAAGCTGTAGTAAGCATGTATTAAAAATGCACAATCCTGTCAATACATATTAAGGTCATGCTCCAAAATGCAGAAATTTTAAGACTCTGTATTTCAGCTGATTCTATTTAAACGTTCACCACAATACATCAGCAAAACGTTAAGAGCTAATAAAGAGACTGCTAAGTATTTATTTTGAAAAGGCCAGCAAATGTTCCTGAAACGATTGGAGCAAAAGGGATTTAAGCCCACGTAGAGGTATAGAATACTTTGCTTTCACTTACGGCATGTTCAATAAATCAGTAAAGCAATAAGCAGCAGAACAGCACAGGAAGATACCCTGTAATTCATGGGGTGTCCCACTGCAGTAAGAATAAATGATTGATATTTGATTGATGCTCAAAAATACCTCCTCTACTGCAAGAAAGACATGGCAAATATATTCTTCTAAATGAAGAACAGGACTTGCAAGTTCACTAAACTTAGCTTGTACATATAAATGTCCTCTGAAATACTGAAAATGGTTTTCTGCTTGTTTGCATCACACCAAAATGGTGCTTTACTGGACAGTATGACTGAAAGATTTCCAAGCTGACATTTGTTTGCATTCATAGTTGGGAAGTCTACTTCAGTTTTCAAGGAAAACAGTTTCTTAACTTCAGAAGATAGAGCTTCTTTCAGGAAATAAAACTAAATGGAGAGAAGTAAGACCATACTTAGCTGTATGCAATGAGACTAGGTCTCGAAAAAACCTTTGAGTGTGGTTGTTCCATCGCTCCTTACAGGTTTTATGCTATGAAATAGTTTCTGATAACAAGCCTCGTTTCTGTCTCAGCTCCACACCAGTAAGGTTTTAATACTGGGTGTGTGATGAGAGATGAAACCAAGTGTGAACAACTTTTGGGTCCCATGAGTAGGCTGACTGTTGAAGCTGTCAGGTTCAATTGCATCATTCCACATTATTCAATGCCCCAAACTGCTCCCTAATTGTTAGGAGCTTAACATATTCAAACCCATTGTTTAGGCTAATGCCGAAATGCCAGCAGTTGAGTTTCCATAAAGAAAGGGGAGGGGTTTAATTGTAGTTAAACCATTACTGAATTCTCTTCCTTCCATGATAGGGCTCCGGGGATGGCTACAACAGCCAATTCCAAGACAGCTTCTTCATCAGTTTTTCACCAATCACCATCCCTTTCCCCCTCTGCTTTAAAACCAGTCACTGCTATATTGTAGCTTTGCCTAGTATTATCATAATGCTTTACAGTTAGTGACAGATCACCTAATTACCTACTCAAGCCAAGACCTATTTGTCAATAATAATTTTAAAGTTGATCTTTACTTCTTGTTTAAAAAATAAAAGCATACCATTGCACTGTCTGTATCCTTGAAGTATGAGAGTCAGATTGGTATGAATGGGGTCATCCGATTTACCAATCCTTCTAGGTTCTTCATCACAGCACAATGCTGAAACACAAAACTACTCCTTGCTTCTAAGGAAAGAAATCAAGAGCACTAGATAGTGCCAGTAACTATTACTTATGGCCAACTACTACTGTAAACAGTATAAAGAAAAAAATGGATGCAGATTAAGTTTAAAGCTAAATTTTCTTTGAGCTTTCTGCTACACTTCTGAGATGTTACTAATGCTTTCCATGCAATTGTCTAGCTTCGTGAATATAGAAGAGAATTCAAGCACTAAACCAAATATTAACACCACCTTACTCCATCTAGAAACCTTTTTAAGCTGATGGATTTTGGTCAATGGCCAGCAACATTTCTCTGAACAATGTCCTACTGAAAATGATGGCAAAAATGGAAATTTGCACTACAATTAAATGAACTTACATAGGCAAATGTACTAATGCTACCTGCAGCATGGCAATCAAAGATGGATAAAATACATTCACATTCTATACTCATGTATAAATTAATCGTTTTTCTTGAGAGGTGGAATGAGCTGCCTATCCAATGACAGCAGCAAAAGAAACCTGGCCTTATGTTTCCTAGCTTAACTTTTTACCCCTAGAATTTTTAAGGCCAGTTACACTACAGGGAGAGGGTAGCAGTTGTCTTTTCTTGGGTATTCAATGTACCAGGAAGCATGTGCCATGGCTTCTTTTTGTTCTTGCACTACTTCTGTTACCACCTTTAGCTTCACGTGGGGGGACCACTCTCTTGAGTTATTAGCTGTTGATCAGGATGGCAGCAGAACTCCACAGAAGCTAGGCAGGCTACAGCTAACTGCAGCAATACAAATTTCTAGGAAGCTCAAGACAATGTTCTGTCTCATCAGGAGCTTTTCGTGCATTCATTGCTTGCTGCAACACAACTCTTAAATATTTTCACCACAAATGTTAAGTCTGCTTAGAAATCTTATCGAGACCTTTTTCCATTTAAAATAAAAAATCAAATCTAAATTCCTGTTTATTTTTCTATGTGTCAAAAATAAAAAAAAAAAAAAGATGGAATTAAGGACACAAAATCCTTAATAAAATACTGCTTCCACATCTCTGAAAACCATAATGTAACTTTGAGTGAACTAGCACAATACAAAATATTAAAATGCAGCATGATAAACACTATTCTGTGTTTTAACTTAGATACTTCTATTTACTTATTTTTAAATGTATGTTTTCTCTTCTGTAGTTGTAAGCTAAACAATTCATTTACGAGCAAATACATCGACTTCTTGACTAAATCAGCCTGCAGCACTACTGATGACTGCAAGTGGAAAGTGTACTTTTCACAGCTAACCTCACCTCAACTGCTAGCACACATTCATCACCAATATGAACCAACCCCAAATATCCACTGTAGTCTTTCATCCTACAGAAACAATACTGGGATTACATGAAAATATAACCCATCCCACACTGCCACCAGAACTGTCCAAGCACTTGGAGCTCACAGAATCGTTTCGGTTAGAAAAGATCTTTAAGATCCTTGAGTCCAACCATTCTCTAAGTCTGCCAAGGCTGCGGCTAAACCATGTCTCTCCCTCAGCCTCCCTGCAATGAGGATTCAACCACCTCCCAGAGAAGCCTGTTTCAGTAGTTGAGAATCCTTTCAAACCCAGAAGTTGCTTCTAATCGCCAACCTAAGCCTCCCCTGAGGCAACTTGAGACCATTTCCTCTTGTCCTAGCACTGGACTAGGGAGAAGAAAGCAACCCCCACCTGGTTCCTACCTTTTTTCAGGGAGTTTTGGAGAACCAGGTGGTCTCCCCTTAGCCTCCTTTTCTCCAGATTAAACCACCGCAGTTCCCTCAGCCGCTCCTCCCTCACTCGGCTCTGTTCTCCAGAGTTTTCACCACCTTTGTTGCCCTTCTCTGAACCTGCTCCAGCAGCTCCGTGTCCTTCTTGGAGGGAGGGCCCTAAAAACTGAACCCAGGACTCAAGGTGTGGCTTCGCCAGTTCCGAGTACAAGGGGACAATCACTGCCCTGGGCTTGCTGGACACAGTGTTCCTGATGCAGGCCGGGATGCTGTTGGGCTTCTTGGCCACCTGAGCACACTGTTGGCTCATCTTCAACTGGCTGTCCATCAACTCAAAGTCTGGGTTGTTTTTTTTTTTTAACACAGATAATCAAGGGTCAGTTTTACAGTAAATATTTTCACTAACAGGCTGAAACAAGTTTAATTAGGAGGCTGGAAAAGTTTAAATGAAATGAGAAAGTGTTTGTGATGTGTTAGAAGGAAAAACACGTTTTCAATCAAAAATAGCATTAATTACAAACATACAAATTATTGTAATTAAAATCTGTATCCATGACACATAAAATCAGCCTATGGATACATTATGCACATCATTAGTACTTTTTATGGTAGTAACCAAAAATATTGCTTTGAACCTCTAGCTGTAATGAAGACTTTTGCTTATGAACAAGCAAATAATCGAATACGGTCTCTGAGAATCAATTGTTTTGATTAAATGTACAAATAAATCCTTCAATTAAACTGAACCATCTAACCTTCAAACAGCAGCACTCAAGCATCTTCCAAGAAGAACATGAATGAATGCAACTGGGAAACACAGTGGGATTTGAAAGGCAGAATGAAAAATTAATGGCACACCTACAGAAACTAATTTATACCTCTGCCCAGTGCAAAACAAGGGCACCCCAAGTCATTAAAAAACACATGGGTAGAAAGTCTATCTTCCAATAATGTGAGAAAAAAAAAAAAGCTATAACCCCAACTGTACTACCAGTTTGCTCATCCCTTCCACCTTAACTAACCTGGATATTATGTAACATTTTAACTACTTCGGTCTATTTAGTCACAAACTAGATTCATACAAAAATATAGTTGTACAAAACCTTGCTAGAATGCCACCTCAGGAAGAGGTACTTTTGTCTGGCTGCTGCTTGTTGTGCGTGTTTGTTTCTTCTTAAAAAGGAGGCTTTACAGACACTAGACCCTGGGATTCCTCCACCTCCCCCACAAATCAATCTGAAAACACAGCTACCACTTCAACACAAATCTCTTTTACTTCAACTTTGTTCCTCCATCCTTTCTATCTACTTCTGGCTTCGTAGCACTTAACCTGCATGTGCTCTCCACAGACAATGGGAGCAGTATAGTACCCAAGAATCTGTTTGCCTTAAGAGCATGAACCTGTAAATCAGGAACCACAATTTCACTCTCCTGTTGCCTAGCAGGAAGAGTGACTCGATTAGGAAATAAAGCCAGTATACCTATATTGTAATCTATTTGTTTCATGTCAGAATTCCAAAGAAAGCCAGACACTTGTAACATGGCAAATCATGGATCTGAGAGCAAAGGAACTACCTTCCAGATCATCTATAACTTCAAAAATAGTGATAATAAAGAAACAGCCACTTCACAATCGCTGGCACTTTAACCTTCTAAATAAACCTCAACAGTCTTTGTTATTTAAGACAACCTCACCCTACCCCACAATGGCATTAGTAAGGCTTGCAAGATCCTCAGCATCCGATAATGGCCCACAAGGACCTTGCCTCAGGGAGGAACTTTGCAGCTCCTAACAAAGCACGCATCAGGTAAACCTGAAATCTTTTTCGAGCCAAACCTAAACATTCGGCTTCATCTAAATATTTCTATTTACTCTTTCCATTGCACACAGACTGGAAAATTTCACATTTCTCACACCCAACACCACTACTATTGTCTCAGGCAGCTAAATTGAAGTAGTGCTACACTCAGTTCAACGAAGAGGTCAATGTGCCTCAGTTGCCTGGAGACTGATGGTTGCTACAGCAGCACCAGATAAGCCAAGCTAAATAAGCTTCAGCTTGAAGGCAGAAAACATTTATTGCTAGAACAAAACATTGATGCAGTTGCCTCAGCATGCAGCACTGCAAAAAATCCTGCAACTGCCTTTCAGACTACCTGAGCACGGCGTAAGGCCAAGCACAGACAACCTCACCAAAGCAAGAGGAAAATGTAGAAAGTAAAAGGGTTTTAATTGGGCTAAATACTAGATTATTTGCAACTATGATCCCTTTGTTCTTCTAGTTGAGTCACATGTTAGAAGGAATTTTCCCTCTGGCTGTAAATTCTTCCTCCTTACCACCTTCCTCCACCCCCACCCCAAAAATCCTCAGATTGGATGAGAAGGAAATTAGATTTTTACCCTTTCTGCCCATTAAACCGGCTCTTAAGTAACGAAGAAGAAAATTTAGATGGAAAAACCTTGCCTAGCACAATTCTTTCACAGTTTTACTTTTGCAGGACTCCTGAATTCAAGTGGTTGTGACACAAGCAAAGTGTAGGGGTTTGGGAAGGCAAGCCCGTTTTTGCACTGCCATCTGACACCACAGCAAATCCCAGCCTGCCTACAGCACACTTCCGACACCTACCAGTGCTGGCAACCTCCTGTAGAGTCCCAAAGATGAGCAAAACATTTCTTTAAGAATAATTTATTTCCTTTTGCTCTGGATGTGCTGACTTCTCCCTTCATATTCTTACCTTAAATTACAAGATGAGTTAGAACAGAGTAATTTCAGCATGCAAGCAGTCTGTGATCCATGGGAATGTTTTACCTTTGACCCAGTGGGCAGGAATCTCTTTGGAGAGATTTTATCACCAGAAGGTGTTTTGATAGCTACATAAAATATGTTAATAAACAATTAATAAAATAATGTTTCCATGGATTAGAAAATTCTAGTGTCAAAATAGGGATTTGATTTCCTCCTGGAAGCAAGCTGCTTAACCCATGCAACTATCACCATCTCGAGATGTTTTCTTATTCTTTTTTTTTTAATTACCACTCAATAATGGTTATATAAATCATCTTTAGACACACAAATGAGGGCAATACAACTAAGCTGACCACAAATTTCTAAAACCTGCTCCTTTGTGTTGGGACCTTAAGAAAAAAATATATAAAGCACACAACACAACCACCACACGTTGTATGGCAATGTATATACACTGAACTTAAATAACAGAACTTATGAAGTATCATAGAATCACAGAATGGTAAGGTTGGAAGGGACCTCAAGGATCATCTAGTTCCAACCCCCTGCCATAGGCAGGGACACCTCCCACTAGTACAGGTCACTCAAGGCCTTGTCCAACCTGGCCTTGAACATCTCCAGGGAGGGAGCAGCCACAACCTCCCTGGGCAATCTGTTCATCTGCAGGAAAGATTCCTTAACTCTAGATTATAGTTTCACAGATTGCATGGGGTTGGAAGGGACCCTCAAAGGGCATCTTGTCCAAACGCCTGCAGGCAGCAGTGACACCTCCAACTAGATCAGGCTTCCCAGGGTCACATTTAGTCTCATCTTGTGTATCTCCAGGGATGAAGCCTCAAGCACAACCCTGAGCAACCTGTTCCAGTATTTCATCACCCTCATTGTGCAGAACTTCCTCCTGATGTCTGATCTAAATGTGCCCTGCTCTAGTTTCAAACCACTGCTCCTCATCCTATTCTCAGGTCCTTCTAAACAGTCCCACCTCAGCCTTTCTTCAGGTGCCCTTCAGATACTGAAATGTAGTTCTAAGGTCTCCCCAGAGTCTTCTCTTCTCCAGGCTGAATATACNAGTTCTAGGTCTCCCCAGAGTCTTCTCTTCTCCAGGCTGAATATACCAAATTCTTCACCTGTCTTCATAGAGGAGGCGCTCCAGACCTCTGATCATGTTTGCAGCCCTCCTGGATCTGAATCACAGAATTAACCAGGTTGGAAAAGACCTCTAGGATTATTTAGTCCAACCTATCACCTAACCCTTCTAATTAACTAAACCATGGCACTAAGTGTCTCATCCAGCCTCCTCTTAAACGCCTCCAGGGATGAGGACTCCGCCACCTCCCTGAGCAGCCCATTCCAATGGCAAGTTACTTTTTCCATAAAGAACTTCTGCCTAACATCCAGCCTAAACCTGCCCTGGCACAGCTTGAGACTATCCTCTTGTTCTGTCACTGGGTGCCTGAGAGGAGAGACCAACCCCAGCTGGCTACAACCTCCCTTCAGGTAGCCATAGACAGCAATGAGGTCTGCCCTGAGCCCCCTCTTCTGCAGGCTGCACATCCCCAGCTCCCTCAGCCTCTCCTCACAGGGCTGTGCTCCAGGCTCTTCACCAGCGTTGGTGCCCTTCTCTGAACACATTCAAGCACCTTAACGTCTTTCTTAAATTGAGGGGCCCGGAACTGGACACACTGCTTCAGCAGTTCCACATCTCTCTTGTGTTTAATTACAGCAAATGAATCAGTAGCAGTGTATGGAAAATAGCAGTACAACCTGGTGTCATGATCACCAGAAGCTCCGTATTTTAGAGAATTTCAGCAACATATAGTCAGAAGAACCACCTATGCTTTACATAAATGACTTGTAAGGCTCCACCACAAGACACCCATTACTAGCTCTGGAGAGAAGCAGTAGGCATCTCCACTGTCTGCACTCTGGACTTTAGAAGAGCTATTCTGGCATTCAACAACTCCATTACTTCTGTATTAAGAAACAGACTTCAGGAAGTGGCCAAAAAAAATGTGAAGAGTCTTCCTAAGTTATAGAAATCATCTCTGGTTACATGTCTGATGTTAACCATAATTAGATCCTTTGCATTGCAAATAAGGATAACTGCTTAAATTTATTGAGAGTATTTCAAAGTCTCTAGTTTTAGGTTGATCTGATTCACAGGTGTCTGCAAGAGTATTACCCTAAATTCTCTACTTAGCCATTACATGTGGTTGTGATGTGTACCTCTGGGTACACAAAGCAGCCAGCCACCCAGTGAAGTCTGAAATTGTCACATCTGTTACATCCCAAGGTCCTAGAACTGAGGGTAGTATGTCTTTTACATGCATTCATTCCAGTCCCCAGAGATAAGTTCATCAAGCACAGTTAATAGACCCACCATTTGTGAGAGTATACAGAGAGGACAGCCCAGAGACTTCCCTTAAATGAACTTTTTCTCCTTCAGATGCTTACCTGAAACTTTCCTCCCTTTCTCACATTCACTTTGAGCTAAATACTTAATAATTTAGGAAAAAAATGAATAACTACTCAAAGAAACATACCTTGTTTCTTGTTTAAGACTAGGAAACAGAAGTGGATGGAAGAGTACCTTCCTTTGCCATACTCAATCTGAGAATATGATATCCATTATTTAAGGCTACAAGTGGGATAGCACTATTCATCAGGTACATACTGTCATACAGGCATATTACTGTCCTAGGAAAAGAACCAATTTTCCCTTCTGGAGATTTGCAAAACCACCAATTTTTCAGCAAAGACTTGCTTCTTGAATATGTGCTCTTAAATTCCCCCACAATTCCATCACTGTTTTGCGAGGTACAAGGCTGCTCCCAAAGCTATTCCTAACCAATCTGTTGATAGAAACAAGAACTAAGCATAGAGTTTCTTTCTTCCTGTGTTCTCACTTATTTTGCCATGGGTGTCAGAATAGAAAGAGGAGGTTCTCTTGATAGCATGCAAGATGATGAGCAAAGTCAAACTATGAGAAGAAAACTACTACAACAGGAAACTCAAACCAGTGTAAACTAGTAATGTGGAGAAAGAGAAGGGCACTAGAGAAACCCAAAAATTAGAGACAAGACTCACTCAGAAAGTGAGAAAATTAGGCATCTGAAACATCAGGTGGCCTACGTTCATTCTCTGAAGATTTGAGCTTTCACATTCCTCTCTTGTCAACAAATAGCCCCAAATCTATTTGAGGGGGGGGGGGGGGGGGGGGGG
>VWYK01021028.1:0-15228 GCA_013399775.1 Semnornis frantzii | reverse complement strand
TGGACACATTATTCCAGATGTGGACTCCCCAGGACAGAGTAGAATGAATGTGTGGTTGAAGAAAATAAACCTGTACAGTAGATACAAAGTGACTTATAGTCTTTATAGTCTTGTTGTTCGGAGAGAAGCAATTCTAGATCATTAACACATGGTAGTTTTCCTGACTGCCAAGGGAATAAGACTGAGATTATTAAAAAGAATAAAGACCTGCTGGCTATTTTTTCTTGCTGGAATCCTTCCTTGGATTTTAGGAACAGAGCTGTCTTGCATTTTGCCTGATTATTCCTACTAAACAGATATCCTGAGATGGCCATAAACAAGTTGATGTTTTGTCCAGCTGGACCACATATCAATTTAACTCTGTTTTTCATAGGTGGTGGACATCTTGGTTTTTCATCTTGAATGTTTATTACTCAATTTGCTGCAGTAAAAAAAAAAATAAATAAATTGCCACACACAATTTCAAAAACTTGTCAGCACTAGGTTAACCTAGTCCATAATAATCTTTCTGGCCTGGAATAAATTTTCAGTAGAAAGAATGTTTTCCACTTGTAACATTATCAGCTTACCAAAAGAAAAAAAAAACAAAAGAGAGAGGGTTCTGTGTTTGCTGCAGAAAGGAGCTTTGTGGTCATGCAGTCATTTTCTGATGCTATAAAAATGCTTTTCCTTACGGTGTGAGACATCTATGCAAATGAGGCTGTTGGGTGCTACAGAAGGAAGTGTTTGAGGCTGATTCATTGCTTTATCTACTACAAAGTTGGGGAAAACCCAAAAACATTCCAAGGTTATTATTTAGGTTTTTTTGATCATAGAATCATTCAAGTTGGAAAAGACCCTTGAGGTCCAACCATCAACCCTACTCTATCAAGTTCACCACTAAACCATATCACTGAGCACCACATCTAAAGGACTTGTAAACTCTTCCAAGGTTGGTGACTCAACCACCTCCTTGGGCAGTCCAGTGCTTGGTTGGTACCCAGTGTTACTGTGAAGCTGTACTTTGACTTCTTTATGCTATTAGAATGACTTTGTTATACTAGAGCAAGCTGAATGCTGTGGTTGGTAAGACTGAAGGATGGGATGCCACCCAGAGGGACCTGGACAGGTTGGAGAAGAAGAGGGCTGAGGAGAATGTCATGAGGTTCAGTAAGGCAAAGTACAAGGTCCTGCATCTAGGTTGGGACAACCCTCAACATCAGTACAGGTTGAGGGGATAATGAGATTGAGAGCAGCCCTGCAGAAAAGGGCTTGAGGGTGCTGGTGGATGAGAAGCTGCACATGAGCCAGCAATAGTCACTTGCAACCCAGAAGGCTAATGGCAGCCTGGGCTGCATCAGATGTGGCCAGCGGATGGAGAGAGCTGATTTTGCCACTCTGTTCTGCCCTGGTGAAATCTCATCTGGAGTGCTGTGCCCAGGTCTGGTACCCTCAACACAAGGGAGACATAGATANACACAAGGGAGACATAGATATGCTGGAATAGGTCCAGAGGAGGACCACAAAGATGATCAGAGGGCTGGAGCACCTCTGCTATGAAGACAGGCTGAAAGAATTGAGCCTGTTCAGCCTGGAGAAGAGAAGGCTGTGGGGAGACCTTAGAGCTGCATTTCAATATCTGAAAGGAACCTATAGGAAGTCTGGGGAGGGACTGTTTAGAAGGGCTTGTGGTGATAGGATGAGGGGCAATGGTCTGAAACTGGAGCAGGGGAGATTTAGGTTGGACATCAGGAGGAAGTTCTGCATGATGGTGAAATACTGGAATAGGTTGTCCAGGGATGTGGTTGAGGATCTGTCCCTGGAAGCATTCAGGGTCAGACTGAATGTGTCCCTGGGCAACCTTATATAGTTGGAAGTGTCCCTGCTTACTGCAGGGGGGTTAAATAAGGTGACCTTTGAGGGTCCCTTCCAACCCAATGCAATCTGTGAATCTATGAATTTTTATACTATTAGAATGATTCTTTTACAATCCTGGTTGGTGATACCAGCAGTAATAAAACCAGGGTTGTTAAGAAGATGGTGTTAACATGAGTCCCAGTTTATGGACTGTCCTAATGCCACAGCAGTAGCAACATACATAAAAATTAGGCTTATTTAATTTTTGTTTCCTGCTCATAACTGCAAGCACAAAGCAGTGTGAGTGACTTTACCATTCAGGAGGGAGTGGTGGAGATTTTAGCATCATATTTACGTCTTTGAAAGTATTTTTATTCAGAGATGACAACCTTATTGCCCTGTAGCTCTCCCATGAATGCAGTTTGGCTTCTGGCTGTTTTCCGTTCTTGAGGCTCAAGTGTCTTTTTTTCCTTCAGGCCTGAGTACATTATTTTGCTCCAAAAATAAGTTGTTAAAGAGAGAGCACAGATGTCTTTAGAAGTTTAACTGCTTTTTGAATGTTGAAAATCTTAATATAATTTGGCAAGGACCATGATTAATATTCATCACAACCTGCAGCGTGTAAGAATCACCTGTCACAACATAAAGCTAACTATTAGTGACCTTTCTGAATCAGAAATGAAGAATAAGGGAAAGACAACCTTCAGTACAACGTTACTTGTGTCTCTGCAGGTGAGATTCTTCCTAGAGGAAGCATTACCTGCAGCCTGATCCCAGCTGTTATCAGTCAGTTGACTTCCATAAGTGGCAAAAAGTTCAGAACTATGTAAATTGATTTTGCCAGTGATGAGCAGCATTCAAATTCCTCTGCCTGCCTTCTTGCTCCTACGTGGTTGTTATTCTACCTGTTTGATCTCTTTTGCCCACAGATGCTACTGGTAGGCTTTGTAAGTCAATTAGAGATTATAGGAGGTAAGAGGGAAAAAAAAGGTGTCTATAAGCTCCACCAAAAGAGCAATAAAAATTGTTTAGCCAATACATTTATCACAGAATTACAGAATGCTAGGGCCTGGAAAGGACCTCCAGAGATCATTGAGACCAACCCCCTGGGATCACCTAGGGCTGGTAACACAGGAACACATCCAGGTGGGTTTCAAAGATCTCTAGAGAAGACTCCACAACCTCTCTGGGCAGCCTGCTCCAGGACTCCAGCACCCTTACAGTAAAGAAGTTGTTTTTCCTCCTGTTCAGATGGCATTTGCTGTGATTGAATTTGTATCCATTACCTCTCACCCTATCAGTGGGCATCACTGACAAGAACTTGGCTCTGTCTTCCTGATAGCCACCCTGCAGATATTCATAGGCATTGATATGATCCCCACCTCAGCCTTCTCGTCTCCAAACTAGTCAGCCCCAGGTCTCTCAGTCTTTCCTTGTAAAAGAGATGCTCCAGTCCTTTGGTCATCCTCATGGATCTCCTTGGCTTTTGAATCACTCAGCTTTTTTCTGCCATCCAGCTCTTCAGGAGTAACAGCTTTTACCCCCTGAGCTGTATCTTCTAAACAGAAACCCAGATAAAAATGTTTGCTGTTTTTTCCCTTTCATTATGCTAAAATGCCAAGACAGTGAAAAATATTATTTTACTTGTAAATGATCACATTGCTGTTTTCTCCTTCATATAAATCTTAGGATCATCCAAGAGTAACCACAGACTATGGGCATGCTTTACATGCCTAGTTAATAATATGCTGAGGAGCATAAGGACTGCAGTTGTTGCTGGCTTTTAGGCAAGAGAAAGAGGTCTCTTCTCCCTAGTATCAGGTAATAGGATGACAGGAAATGGGCTGAAATTGTGCCAGGGGAGGTTTAGGTTGGATATTAGGAAAAAATTCTTTTCTGCAAGAGTGGTCAGGGATTGGAACAGGCTGCCCAGGGAGGTGGTGGAGTCACAGTCCCTGGAGGTGTACAAGAAATGTATGGGTGTCGTGCTTCAGGATGCAGTTTAGTTGTCAGGTTAGTTGGGTTACAGTTGGTCTTGATGATCTCAAAGGTCTTTTGCAACCTTCATGATTCTGTGATTCTTTGACTTCTATTTGTTTTGTAACTCATCCTCATACACATCTCTATCCATCTCCTAAAGTCATGTTTAATCCTTTAGTGAAGCCTGAAATTGAATAGATGTTATGTGTGGAGTCATTTTTGGCATACCTTGAGTTAAGGCAAATAATTTCCTTTTACTGGAGGATTTGGAAATGACAACAATGTGCAGGAATTTTAAAAATACTTTTACATATGCATGCCTTTAACAATGTTAATTCAAAACATTCATGGTTTATGCAATGATCCTGGAGATCATGGAATCATAGAATGGCTTAGGTTGGAAGAGGCCTCAGAGATCATCTACTCCAACCCCCTGCCATGGGGCAGGGAGCCTCTCAACTACACTTGGTTGCTCAAGGCCTCATCCAACACCTTGAACAGCTCCAGGGGGAGGACACCCACAACCACTCTGGGCAGTCTGTTCCAGAGCCTCACTATCCTCCATACTGAAGAACTTCTTCAGAAGATCCAGGCTAAACCTACTCTCCCTCAGCTTCAAACTATTCCCTCTTGTCCTGTTGCTTATGAAAAGACCCTCTCCATCCTTCCTGTGGGATTCCTTCAGGTGTTGGTAGGCAGCTTTAAGGTCCCCCCAGACTCTCCTCTTCTCCAGTAAGAACAACCCCAGCTCCTTCAGCCTATCCTCATAGCAGAGGTGTTCCAGCCCTTAGATTATCTTTGTGATCTTCCTCTGGACTCACTCCAACAGTTCTATGTCCTTCATATGCTGGGGACACAAGAACTGGATGCAGTATTCGATCTGGAGTCTCAGCAGAGCAGAGCAAAGGGGCAGAATCCCCTCTTCTGCCCTGCTGACCACACTCCTCTTGATGCAGCCCAGCACACGGCTGCCTTTTGGGCTGCATGAGGACAGTGCCAACTCATGGTGAGCTTCTCGAGGTAAAGGGTCAAGATAATTGTGTGCAAGGTCAGGAGGTTACTCAGAATTTGAATCTAGGTTTTGAGGCCTGCCTGTCTTTTTATAAATACTTTTACAAAGTTTTGTTTTTCACAGTCCCAAATGACATGGAAAGTTCAGATGGCTTGAATGTCCAGTTTCCAAGAGATGGTAATGATTCCTAGTTGACTTGATTCAATGTTGTCTGAATTCCTTGAATTCCATATCTTATCTAGGCACAGTGTCTGTAATTGTAGCCAAATAATCTGTCAAGAGAAAATAGTTGTTTACAAATGTTTTCTTAAAATTGCTTTATGGCTTCTGGGTAATTTCTGAGGACTAAATAAGCATTGAGTGTTAAGCCAGAGCTAAGATTTTAAAGCCTCATTAGAAGATTATTCATACTTTTGCAGGCAGTCATTTCTGTCAACATTAAATATTCCCTGACCCCTCGTTGACTCTTCCTCTCTATCTGACAGCAATCTTTAATCATAGAATCCTAGAATGGTTTGGGTTTGAAGAGACCTCTAAAGGTCATCTAGTGCACCTCCTCTGCAGTAAGCAAGGGCATCCTCCACTATTAGATCATGGTGCTCAGAACCTTGTCAAACCTGACCTTGAGTATCTCCAGGGATGCAGGGTCACCCAGGAATAGAATCATAGAATGGTTTAGGTTGGAAGGGGCCTCAAAGATCATCTAGTTCCAACTCTCCACCATAGGCCGGGACATATCCCACTAGAACAGGTTGCTCAAGACCTCATCCAACCTAATCTTGAACACCTCTAGGGAGGAAGCATCCACAGCCTCCCTGGGCAACCTGTGCCAGTGTCTCACCGCCCTCACTGAATACATCCAGATGGGTCTTGAAAATCCCCAGAGAAGGAGACTCCACAACCTCTCTGGGCAGCCTACTCCAGGGCTCTGTCACCCTCATGGTAAAGAAGTGTCTCCTCATGTTGAGGTGGAACCTCCTGTGTGCCAGCTTGTACTCCTTGTTCCTTGTCCTATCATTGGACACAACCAAAAGGAGCCTGGCACCTTTGTCTTGACACCCACCCCTCAGATATTCATAGACATTAATCAGTTCCCCTCTCAGCCTTCTCTTCTCCTGACTAAACAGCCTCAGGTCTCAGCCTTTCTTCATAGGAGAGATGTTCAAGACCCTTCATCATCCTCTTGTGTGTAACAGAGGCACAGGATATGGAAAACCCCCACATCAAATGGCATTAAAGGTTTGCATCTGTTGTTTTAACATAGGCTAGCCCCCTGTGTTTGGACCTGAACAGATTTCTGACTCCCAGAGTGATATGCTGAGACACTGCCAAAAGTCCTGTGGGTTTTGGTGAGGCTGCAGCTTGCACACTGACTGGCACTGCTGTCTCTTCAGAGCAGCTCCTGCCTGATGTTGTGCTGGTTGCTCAGTGCAAGTGTAAATCAAAACCAGTCTGGTTTGGAAATAGGAAAATATAAGTGGCCACATGGGCATTAACTTTGAGTCCTCAGTCAACTAATTCCAGCCAAATGTCAGCTGCATTTTCAGACACTAAGCGGCAGCTATAAACCATGGTTCCTCAATGTAAGGAAATTCTTCTTCCCAGTTTTTTTGTTGGTTTGTTGGAGGTTTTTTCCCCTCTGTGGATGTGTGCCTCCAAGACTCATGTTCTTGTGTAGGTTGAAATCACACAATTGTTGTGAAAGAACTCTGAGCAGTTTTTGAGCTGAGAATACAGTGTTGGAGCTTCACTGCTTGAACTTCTGCTTGTGAACTTCTGGTACTGGTGAGGCTGCACCTTGAGTGCTGTTTGAGGCCCTCACTACAAGAAGGACATTGAGGTGCTGGAGCAGGGCCAGAGAAGGGTGACAAATCTGGTGAAGGGTCTGAGCAACAGGTTTGGTGAGGAGCATCTGAGGGAACTGAGGTTGTTTAGTGTGGAGAGGAGGAGGCTGAGGGGAGACCTCATTGCTCTCTACAACTCCCTGAAAGGAGGTTGGAGTGAGGTGGGGTTGGTCTCTTCTTCCTAGTATCAGGATATAGAATGAGAGGAAATATCCTGAAATTGTTCTAGGGGAGGTTTGGATTGGATATTGGGAACAATTTCTTTGCTGCAAGGTTGGTCAGGGATTGGAACAGGGAGGGGTGGAGTCACCATCCCTGCAGGTCTTTGGAACTTTGGCACTTTGGGATGTGGTTTGATGTTGATGTTTGTCTTAGATTGGTAGCTGGACTGGATGATCTTAGAGGTCTTTTCCAACTGAGACTATTCTATGATTCCATTCCTTGAGAATTGAATCCTGTGCATTAAATAGCAAAACCTTTGATACAGAAATCTCTGTGTATAAATTGCAGCTTGCAGGCCTTTTATTTCTCGTGTATGTCAGCAGAAAGCTCAGAACAAATTAGTTCATTTAAAAACCAAAACCAAACAGGAACCAAGACCTTGTTCCAAGCAACAACACTTTTATCATCAGGCATGTCCGTTGAGGTTCAGCGATGCAGAAAATCAGATGCAAGCTGTTGTGCTTTCTTATGAATGCTGACAGTTGTCTCTGGAATCTGGGATATGGGAAAGGGCAGCTTGACTTTTTCCAGACCCATCTGAACCGTTGATGATTCCCATACCTTGCAAACATCTGCGTGTGTTGGCTTTGACCTACTCCTCGGAGTTAAGCACGAGCTTTCTGTTAGATATTTTCTGGCCTTTGGTACACACTGAAGTTTCTGTTGCTCTCCCCTAGTCAGACCAGATGTGGCTAACATGACAGCACACTGGAATTTCTAACATCACTGGGATGCCTGAAGTGATGAGGAGGGAGGTGTCTAAGTCACACATCTGCGTCATTAGGTATTTAAATATATTAAGTATATATATACATACTCAAGTTGCACCAAGGGAGGTTTAGGTTGGATATTAGGAAAAAATTCTTTCTTGCAAGAGTTGTCAGGTGTTGGAACAGGCTGCCCAGGGAGATGGTGGAGTCACCATCCCTGTGGACATGGTGCTTTGGCACATGATTCACTGGGAATGGTGGTGTTAAACTGATGGCTGGACTTGATCTTAGAGGTCTTTTCCAACTTTAATGCTTCTGTGAGTCTGTTTTACTGGAGCAATATTCTGCACTGCTTGCATCACCTTTGTGGCAAACAGTCCATCATAGATTCACAGAATGGTTTAGGTTGGAAGGGACCTAAACATCATCTAAGTATAGCCCCCTGCCATGGGCAAGGACACCTCCCACTAGCCCAGGTTGCTCAAGGCCTCATCTATCCTGGCCTTGATCACCTTCAAGGAGGGGGGATCTGCAGCTTCCCTGGGCAACCTGTGCCAGTGTCTCACCACCCTCACTGCAAAGAATTTCTTCCTAATCTCCAGTCTAAATCTGCCCTTCTCAAGCTTCAATCCATTCCCTCTTACCCTGTCACTACAAGCCCTTGTAAAAAATCCCTTCGTAGCTCTCCTGTAGCCTCTTTCAGCTACTGGAATGCTGCTTTGAGGTCTACTTGGACCCTTCTCTTCAGGCTGAACAGCCCCAACTTTCCCAGCCTGTCCCTATAGGGGAGGCTCTTCAGCCCTCTGACATCTTCATGGCCTCCTCTGGACCCACTCCAGCAGCTCTTTGTCACTCTTATGCTGGGAGCCCCCAGAACTGGACACAGTACTCCCGGTGGGGTCTCACAAGATCATATTTACAGTCCTCCTGCAAAGGATTGTTTTTTTTCCAAACCATTCTTTCTGCTCAGCCCCATCTTTTCCACTTTCCATCCATTCTTTTTTTTTTTTTAATGAGAAGGAGCACAGCCTTTCACTGGGAGTTTTGTGGGGGGATGGATGTAAGGATCGCTACCACCCGTACCACCTTTGCAAGCTGACAGGTTGTTGTTTGTGTCACTTACACATCTATAGTAGTCATCAAAAATACTGCAGGTTTTATCTTCTTGAGCCTATCAAGATCCACCTACTGAAATACTCTCTTCACACTCCGATGTGTGAGTCAGGGCTTGCACCAAGCAGACAAGCCATGCAGGAGATCATTTTCCTTTTACCTCCTCACGGGTTATTAATAGTTGCTGTGGTAACCATATTACAAAATTGTTATTTGCCAGCAGTTACCCCACGGTGATATTAGAGTTTTCCACTGTTGTGCCTTAACTCAGAACACAAAAGTATCTCTGGCAACGATGGGGTAATGTTTGGCAAATGTGGAGTTTGTTAATTGCTTCAGCTGGAGGCCTGCAACGACGTTGGCTCAGGTAATCCAAGGGCTGGAGCACCTCTGCTATGAGGATAGGCTGAGGGAGCTGGGGTTGCTTAGCCTGAAGAAGGCTTCAGGGGGACCTTAGAGCTGCCTTCCAACAACTGAAGGGATCCTACAGGAAGGTTGGGGAAGGACTTTTCATCAGGGCATCATCAGGGGAATGGTTTGAAGCTGAGGGAGAGTAGATTTAGCCTGGATCTTCTGAAGAAGTTCTTCAGTATGGAGGGTAGTGAGGCTCTGGAACAGACTGCCCAGAGTGGTTGTGGGTGTCCTCTCCCTGGAGCTGTTCAAGTTGTTGGATGAGGCCTTAAACAACAAGTCTAGTTGAGAGGTGTCTCTGCCCATGACATAGAGGTTGGAGTAGATGATCTCTGAGGTCCCTTCCAAACTGAGCCATTCTATGAGAAATGATTGCTTGATAATAAACAGGAATACTTTCTTTTGAACTGAGATGGTGTTTCTGCTTTCTTCCTTTAATCTAACATTACTCACTCTTCAAGATGTTTCTACAAAAGTTTTTTTTCTGGTTGGTTGTGCTTTCTGGCTGGGTGGTGAACTGCAAGTGCATGTAGCTGCTGTTCTAGGCTTGGTCAGCATCTCTCCAGGTGTGCATTTGGAAAGGCCATTTGTCTGATTGCCATATTTCTGTGGGTTGTGTTTTCCTATAGTGCCACTCACAGCAGCACAAGGAAGCTTAGCACAGGGTCTTACAATACCCTTGATGCTCCCCTGAGCCTGCATGAGGCACCAGGCAGTCCATTTGTGGTCTTGTTCACTACACTCTTTTGTGACAGGCTTGTGAAAGTTCTTTACAAAGAGAATGGTGAAATGCTGGAACAGGTTACCCAGTGATGTGGTCAAGGTCCCATCCCCTGAGACATTCAAGATCAGCTTTGATGTGGCTGATCTAGCTGGAGAATTTCCTGCTAACTGCAGGGGGGGTGGACAAGATGACCTTTGAGGGTCCCTTCTAACCCGATTTGGGCCTCTGTTGGAGTACTGAGCTTTGTGGTTGTGTTTAAAGGTTTAGGGCTTCAGGACAGGCAATAGACGAACCTAGGGTAAAGTTCAAATTTATTAATTACTGCTCTGCCTTGTCAGCCACTGATCCATGAATTTGCAGGTGATATTGGTTAGCTTGGCAACATATTTGGTTATTGCTGAAGCTGAAATCAATTCCTGTAAGCAGAGCAATAATACTGATGCCTATTTATTTCACATGGCATTACTAGCTGCTTCACACAGCCTAACCATTTCTTGGCTCCATTTATTAGTAAAGGAGATAATTGCTTCAAGCTTTCTTGAGTTGAGAGGAGCCTAAACATAACTTTTCTTCTTCCAGTACAAAATGCTGCTTAACTTCAGCTATGAGATGATGCTTCCTGATGTGTTTCATTAGAAAAATAGTAGCATCTACAGGCTGAACAGAGTAATCCCAAATCATGGTCCCATCACAGAGGAGATTCTCAGTCATGTTTGATGGATTCTCCACTCACCCACTTTCTGCAGATGTTAGTTGTTTTCATTTCCAGCTGTAAATGTATTTTGTCTATTCCTGATGTCACTTTTCTACATGAGTAACTGCTGTCAGGGGAGAAGGTCCATGGAGTATCATCTCAGTTACTGGAAATGTTTGGATTCTCAAACTGTTCAGATATAGCCCCAAATCTGTAAGATAGTAACAAAGCCTTGGCCTCAAGCTGTACCAGGGGAGGTTTAGGTGGGATATTAGGAAGACTTTCTTCTCTGAAATAGTGGTGAGACATTGGAACAGGCTGCCCAGGGTGGTGGGGGAGTCACTATCTCTGGAGGTGTTCAAAAAACAAGTAGATGTGTCACTTCAGGCCATGGTCTAGTGGTCATGGAGATATTGGGTAGAGGGTTGGCTTTGATGATCTTAGAGTTCTTTTCCAACCTTAATGATTTTATGCTTCTAAACCTTTGAATCTCCTCTGCTTTCAAAATGTGCTGATCTATCATTAAACCTTCAGTAGTTTCTTTATGCTGTTGCACCTTCAACTCTTCTTCCTTTTGCCCTCCTCCCCATCCCCTGCCATGGTTTTCAGGGTGTACAAAAGGAGCCCAGAACCTTCCTTTTCTGAACCAACTCCGATCCCTGGGCTTGACAATCACTTGCAAGGCTCTGCCCATGTCCTCTCCTCTGTCAGCCGAGATGCTGAGAGCAGTGCCACGTTCCCCAGTTCTGGATGTTGCTATGGCTCCCATAGTAAAAAACACACCAGGGCAGGGGAGCTTGGGAAAAAATGTAGTAGAGTAGAACTGCTTTTTAAAATAGATTTTTATCAAAACATAAACTTCAGCTCTTCAACTCATTCATCACCATATCTGTAATCTGAAGTACTGCAGTCTTTGGGATGGACTTTATCAATGTTTTCCTGAACTACAGGGTTCTGGAGGGCAGGAAGTAAGATCCTGGCTCTCACTGTTCTCACTTAAACAGTGGCCAATCCTCAATATCCATAGAGGCTGGGGGATGATGACAGCAATGAAAGTGAGTGCTCTTGGTGCTCAGAATATCTTTCATTGGATGAGACCAAGTCTAGTTCAACCTTTGACCCAGCACTACATGATCACTGCTACACCATGTCCCTAAGCACCAGGCTGTTTAAATGCCCCTAGGAATGGTGACTCCACCATTCCCCTGAGCAGACCATTCCAGTGTTTGAGAACCCTTTCAGTGAAGAAATATTTTCTGATGTCCATCCTAAACCTCCCCTGGCATACTTTATAACCATTTCCTCTAGCCCTGTTGCTTGTCATCAAGGAGAAGAGGCTGCCCCCTCCTTGCTCCAATCTCCTTTCGGGTTGTTAGAGAGAGCAACAAGGTCTCCCCTCAGTCTCCTCTTCTCTAGACAGAGCAACCCCAGTTCCCTCAGCTGCTCCTCACAGGACTTGTGCTCCAGGCCCTTCACCAGTTTTGTTGCTCTTCTCTGGACATGCTTCAGCCCTTCTTATAGTGAGGATCCCACAATTGAACACAACAGTCAAGGTGTGGCCTCACCAGTGCTGAGCACTGGGGGATGATCACTTCCTTGTTCCTGCTGACCACAGGGTTTCTAACACAAGGCAGGATGCCATTGGCCTTGGCCAACTGGGAACACTGCTGGCTCAGATTTAGCCAATTTTCAACCAATACCCCCAGGTCCCTTTCCAAAACAGTTCCAGAAGTGAGGACCCAAGCAACTTTCTGGCTGGCTTGTTCCAATCACTGGTCCTTCACTGTGCTGCTCAGAGCAGAGCCAACCCATCTCGATGGTTCTAGCTTTGCACAGACAGTGAGGACAGCCATTAGCAGAACAGCATAACATGCACAATAAATAAAAAATCAAGAAGAAATTTCAAAACTGCTCCAGAGACAGGAATTTGTGAGCAATGGCACATTTGCCTGGAAGTTGCTATGGGTACAGATGTTGAAAAGCCAAACACAGAAAGGGCAGACCTTAGGGACATATGTCCCATTTAAAATCCTGTAAGAATTAGTGTTCTTTCCATCTGCTTGGGAGCTTTTGAGAAATCATACCTTGAAAGGTTTCTTTCCTAAGTGCTCTCTAGGTTCATCCTATCAGCTGCACCACTGTGACTTAACCAGCCCTGCTCCTGCCTTCACTTTTCCAAAACAACATCCCTGCCAAAAGACCAAAAAGCTTCCTGACCTCCTCTGTGAGCCCTCTGCTTGGCAGCTCTTGGATCGGAGATAAAAATGAAACATATGCTCAGCTACCATCTGAGACCTTCTTTCCTTCCCATTCCTCTCATTCCCTCTAACAGGACAGTATCTTTTTTGAGGCAAGTACCTGAAGGGGGCCTACAAGAAAGCTGGGGAGGGACATTTTACAAAGGCTTATAATGACAGGATGAAAGGGAATGGATTGAAGCTTGAGAAGGGCAGATTTAGGCTGTAGATCAGGAAGAAATTCTTTGCAGTGAGGGTGGTGAGACACTGGAATAGGTTTCCCAGGGAGGCTGTAGGTGCCTTCCTCCCTGGAAGAATTCAAGGCCAGGCTGGATGAGGTCTTGAGCAACCTGGTCAGGCAGGAGGTGTCCCTGTCTGTGGCAGGTGGGTTGGCACTATATGATCTTTAAAGTCCCTTCCAGCCCAAACCATTCTATGACTAGGAAATACAACTATGACTAGGAAACCAACACTCCCTTAGCATTGCTGCTGCAGGTAGCAGTTAAGCTGCAGCAGCCTCAAATAGTGCTCAAACATGTCCACAGCATTGCAAACATTTAATAAACCTTTTAATAATGCATTCCAAACCCTGCTGAGAGGTGCTGGAGATTCATCAGTATGTTTATGCTACCTGTGGAGCTAACAAATTCAGTTGACAATCCATACTGAGCCACGTGAGCAAACACGCACTCCAAATATGCACTGAATTCCCAATGTCTAATAGCAGCCTCCTACATCAGGAGAGAAGGAATATTCCCTTGCTGGAAGGGATAAATGCTCCTGGTTTACAGTCTTGTGCCTGTCTCTGTTCTGGCACAAGCTGTAATCAGCCAGCACCTATTCTTTTCTCGTGCCTTCTTGTTTGGCTAGCAGCGGACAGCACAGAATTCATTTAAACTGAGCAGCCAAATGCTGTCAGAATGAAATGAGCCTGTGACTCAACTGGTGGGCTTGTTTCTCTCTCAGAGTCATAGACTGCATTGGGTTGGAAGGGACCCTCAAAGGTCATCTTGTCCAACCCCCCTGCACTCAGCAGGGACACCTCCAACTAGATCAAACTGCCTAGGGACACATTGAGGCTGATCTTGAATGTCTCCAGGGATGGGGCCTCAACTCCATCACTAGGCAACATGTTCCAGTATTGTGTCTATACAGAGCTGTGTATATGTAGAAGGCTTTTGATGGCTGCTTACACTCTTGGTAAGACTCTAAAATAGGGCTACCCAGGGAGGTGCTCTCTCCCTAAGGGTGTTCAAGGCCAGGTTGGATGAGGCCTTGAGCAGCAGAGTCTAGTTGAGAGGCATCCCTTCCCATGGCAGGGAAATTGGAGTAGATGATCTGTGAGGTCCCTTCCAACCTGAGCCATTCTGTGATTCTTGTCAAACTGTCTAGGATGATGATTGCATTCTAAAACCTCATTAATACAGTTAGAGGAGACAAATCTTCCTAAGCTTTTGAGAGGTTATGCAGGAAGGATATATCCACCATGATTTGTAACCAACAAAAGGTTTCTACTCTGCTGCTGCCTCTGAGCATGCCCACACAAGGGCTGCTTTGCACTCAGATGGCAGAGTTTGTGGTAACAAAGCCAGCATGGATTTCAGCTGGCCATGACTATGAGCAAAGTGAGCTCAGTCAGTCTGCAAAGTGTTCTGGGGCATCCCCAAGCCAGCCTAGCAATGCTGCTCAGGATGAGTTTCACTGGCTTCTTGCTAGAGGTCCCATGCTGCTTCTTAGCTGGTGGAGAGGAGGAACTCAACAGAGCAGGCACACATCACTTGGAAACCATTCCAGCATCCACTGTGGCGATGCTCTGTCTTGATCTCCAAGTCAAGTGACCTGCTAAGGCACTGCATCTTTCCAAAGTAAAGCAGGGGGAAAGGACTGGACATCCAGATTGCATAACTAAATGCTGGGAAACTGAGATTTTTGAGATGTGGGATTGAATGCAGCCCTCTTGTGGTGCATGCTTTGGAGTGAGAGAACAAATGGCTTTTGCCAGTTTGATATTCCCTTTGCTCAGAATAACAAACTTCTAACAATTAATTGAGTGCTTTTTAATTTCAAAGAAACAGAAGGAAAACAAATGTCAGAATGGAGAGCAGGGCTTTCTGGTTGTTTGCTATGCAAGAAGCTCTGAAGTAAATTCCATAAGCTGTTGTGTTTTTTGGAAGAGCCCAGGAGAGGTGAACGTAAGGAATTGAGCTGTGTTTCTACCTAGGAGGAAGGTGGGATTTGGAAGTGTCTGGTTATAACTCTGGCAGTGTTGCCTTGGTTCCCAACATTCTACAGCAGTTATCTCAATGTCAGCCTCTCAAAACATTTTGCTGTCCAAAAACCCCTTCCTTAAACGTTTTCATTATTTTAGGGGAAGTACTGTGGCAAATGTGAAAGGATGGGAGTAGTGGGGGAAGGGCAGAAGGAAAGGGAGGGAGGAAGGAAGGG
>VWYK01021023.1:0-16499 GCA_013399775.1 Semnornis frantzii | reverse complement strand
AAAAGCAAGCAGATTAATTGAATTCAAAAGCTTTTTACAAAAACCATACTTTTCAATAAACTCTAGATGAATGCAGCTTGAAAATCTAATTGAAAGCTCAGAGGCTTAAAAATGATTGAAAATTGCTTGCTAGGAGCAGTGCCTGGAATCTTTCACACCATGCTTGGAGCTTGGTGCAAAGAGATGGACTGAACAAGTGATTTTTGTTTAACAGATCATCCAATACTTGAAAATCAGCAAAAATGGAACAGAAAGATTGTTAGGAAAAAATTCACTGGGTCATTTTCCCTTGTCACACCAAAAGTGAGGTAACACCCTGGTACGCTGTTCAGGCAGTTATGTCATTTGGCTCACAAAGGTTAGATACTGTCTAATGCACTGGAATGTGAGGTTTTCCACCACTTGCTCATCTCAGTTTTAGCTGATATTCCTCCCCACCCCCAGGATCTCATCTCATGGCCAATTTTTAACCAATTACTGCCTTAATTTCGCTCGAGTAATATTTACAGCTCATATTTTTCCTCTGACTCTAGTTCTATCCAAATTCAAGAGCTATTAAGTCAGGTGTATTTGTAAATAAATGTACACTATGGTGAGGTCATTTTAAGCATTTTTGGTTGAGATGTTGTAATGAAACAATTAAAAATTAATAATGATATTAATTTTGATGTCCAGGCAGAGATTGTTAATAACTATGAAAACTGTTTATTAACATTAAATCTCACCACAAAACTTAAATACAAGGTTCAAAATGCATGGTTTGGAAATCTATACATACAGGGAACAGGCAAAACTGGAACACTTTAAAGGCAACCAGCATAAGCAAACATTTTTACTGGAAGAGAAGGTTTGTGCAGTAACTTACACTGCTTGCAGTTAGTTATCCTGCTTAGCCACTGGATGGACACAGGAAGCTCCTTTCTGCTTATGGCAGAAGGCAATCAATGCTTACAAGAGGCTTGAAGTATTTACTCACAAAATATTATGGGACAATACCCAAAGCATGTGACAGGGCTGCTGCCGGGCTGAAAGCTGCTGGAGGCTTTGGAGCTTCCTCAGGCTCCCGGATGCTTCAGAAAGGAGGCAGACAATCTCTGACCTGGTCCTGGCTCTCTTGGCAGCAGGCTCTCATGTGCAGGCAGACGTCTTGCGGTGTGNCAGCACAGAGGGAGGGGGAGCTGGGGAGCATGCCTGGGCAAGCCAGGACATGTAGAAACCCACTTGGCCTGTTTAGGCCTACCACGACAGATGTGTAACTTTCCCCCTTCATTTTAGTGACTTTTTTTCTTTAAAATAATGAGATTGAGGATATGCTTCCGCACAGATGTTTTGGTGGTTGTCCCTGGTTGCACATAAATGACCTCTCTTCTTCTAGCTTTAGTGCTTCTGTGACAGGTTAGACTAGAGAGCGGATTAAATGGAAACCTTGCTTTCCCCTAACTCATTGTATTAAGATAATGCTATCTTTAAGGATTGGGTGGGAACACCTTATCATGACAGAAAGGAAGAAGTGGTCCAAGACAGGCCCATACCCATACCTTGCTGAAGACTGTCTAACAATAAATCTTGCTGCTGTGTTTCTCTAAAGTGGAAATCTGTCACACTCTGCAGGGTGTCCCATAAATAAGTATTGAGAAGATTGATTCATGTCAGATTGGAATAACTTATTCTCCCAGTGGCCCAGTAGAATGTGATGTATTTTTTTTTAAAGAGGAAATAGTTTGGCTCCTGTCATCTGTGACTGACTTTCAAGATAAGAGGGTCAGCTAATTGATTGTAATTGTTATTGTGCTCAGGCAGATGTTTAAACAATCAAGAGTTAAATATTTTTTGCCAAGTCATAGATTTAGAGTATAGCAACCTGCAACTCAGTTAGCATCTATGCTATTGTGGGAACTCAGTGATTAGTACCTCAGGTCAGAGCAGGAATCATTAGGATATTTCATTTCATGTGCAAAGCTACATCCTTCCTTTCAGTGGCTTTTTCAGGTGAAAGAAAATGGACTGGTTTTCACAAAGGCAGAGCTGTGATTAAAGGACAGTGTACTTCTCTGATGGACCCTTTTGGTTTGGTGGAGGAGATCTTCACATAACCTAATGAAGCAGATTTTGTTCTTGCAGAGGGAAACCATAGCAACCTGCCAGTTTAGAATGCATAGGATATAATCTCTCTGTCCTTCAGATAGTATTTTGCTGTCCAGAAATAGTCATTGTTTCCTAATGTGTGAACATAAAATGTCAGATAAATGTAGCTAGAGTGACAGTGTTGTCTCTAAGGTAATCATGAGACCTGTTGTGCTGCTTGTCTGGTGCTGCACATTTGAGAAGCAGGTTCCAGGGAAGAGTAAAAGTAGTCTATTTTGGTTTTACTATTTTATAGACGGGTTACAGAGGTGTCCTGAAAATGCATAATTGAAAAGCTCATTGCAGTCCCTTTAGTGCCACCTTTACCTTGCCCTCCAACCCAAACATGTCCCTGCTTACTTTGGCACAGTTTTCTTAAATTACAATATTTGGAGTCCCTAGTTGCTGGCTCACTGATCTCATTGACATCAGATTTATTCAGGCTCAAATAACTATAGAAGTACTTGGTAAACATGTAAAGGGGTAAATGCCCTGCAACCTGCTTGCAGCTGACCAGAGCTGCTGGCTGTACTTGATGAAAACAGAGAAAGCATTCTTCTTTGCTTAAATAATGTGTGTAAGGAATCTCACCAACTTCCTTCTTGGTCTCACTTCCCACTACAAGTTCTGAAACAAAAATGAGAGAAGTATCTTCTGTAGAACCTAACACTGATCACTGAAGAGTTTAACTTGGGGGTCTTACGATCTGCTGCCAGTTTTATGGACTGACCTGTAAAATAACATTTTAGTCAGCTGTTGTGTGAAGAGGCCTGAGTAGTGCACTGAAAGAATAAGTGGCAAATATTTAATGATATTATTTGGGGTTGATTTATACTAAACACTCTATTTCCTTGGAAATATTTTTGTGACTCCATCTTGTTGATTTCTAAGCACTCCTAAACAATAATAGCAGAGAATGCTCTTTGTGAATGGATACTTTGTGGACTAGGAGGGCCACTTCAAGTGCTTTTTTTTCCTGTAAATCACATGTTAATAGCTGAAAGGTACTGTTTTAAATGCACGATTGTTTGGATAGGGCTATGATTGATGTAGGAGAACAGAACAATACTTGATCAATGTTTCTTATATTGATCATTTTAGTGTTTCTCTGTCTTAGTTAGCCAAGGCTATTAGATTCCTTGTGCTGCTTTAAATTGATTTGGCTCCTTATAGTTTGTCACACATAAAAACTTATTTTTTTAAAAATTAGAATTAACCCTTTTTTTCTACCTATGCTTCTGTCTTTGCCTTTTCTAACACACTTGAAGAAAATAAGGTATGTTCAGATTTTATTCCCCTGCCCCTTTTAGTTTTTTTCATCTGTCTTTGAGTTGTTACACCTTTATGAGCAACGGTTGGCCACATTTATACTATTCCCGTGGTCATTATGTTTTGTTCTGATGCTTGTTTCTGTGATCTGAGTACAAGTTGTTTGAATCTTTGGATTATACATGTATTTTTCAAGTGTTTATTTGGTACTCGCATTCATAGATGGATGGATTCAGCACTGAAGTGGCTTGTGATCGCTTATGCCTAAGAAACACTGAGGTTTTTTGCTTTGTTTCTGTTGTAGTTTACTAGCAGGTTTCTTTCTCTGCCTTGCTAAGGAATCAATAGAAATCCCTCCTGTTAGGAGAGGACACTTAAGGTTGAAGGAAAATGTAAGTGACAGTACATATGCTTATAGCTTTACCATCAAAACTAACAATAAAAATAATTTTGTGGACAATTATAGTCTTTGAAGAAATAAGAATGAGAGGTTCAGTCTTCCCGAATGAGGGCAGTAGTGACACACGATTTCTACAGTCAAGTTTCATATAACACTCATTGAAGACTGCGAGCTTTGGTATATTTATATTGGGTGTTTCAGTGAATGTGTTGTGGTATTACTTTTATAAATTCAGAGCTGAGAAATGCCAGAAAAGACTGTGAAAGGAGATATTTTTATAAAGAGGACTTTCAACTTAACCTCCTACTAGAATGATTTTTCAAGTTCCCAAAAAAAAAAGCAGGACAACTTGCTGAAGGGAAGAAAATGCTGCCACTTGAGAAATAGAGTTGGCAAATCTACATTTAAAGTTTTATAGGTTTTCAGGAGATAGTCAGATCTTACAGGAATGAAACTCAGCTTTTTCTGGAGGATTCTTTTTAATATGGAATGTTTTATTTTACTATTTAGTTCAATACACACCAATTTATTTCCATGTACTTCACTCACGTACTTCTAATTGTTACATCCTCATGTGGCTGCTTTGAAGCAGCAATTTTAGAAGTATTAGATGAATAATCACCCCTCCCTCTGCATTAACATGAGACTTCTTTGTGTTTTCTTAGCTGCCTTCCAGAATTGAGAAGCATTAGTAGATTTATGAGGAAAAAAGTATATGCCATTGTAGGTGTCTTAATGAGTATCATCTCCTGAAGCATAGCTCCTCTACCACTTGAGGAATTCTCGATGTGGCATCTAGTGATAATTTTTGGGGCAGTTAATATAGCAGTGAAGATAAGATTATAACTGAGTAGGCATCACTCTTGTGGAGTTGACACAAGTATTATGTCATTAGATATTACAGTTTTAAGAAACTGCTGATATGATGTCCAGTCTGCTGCTGTGCTCAATATCTGCTCAGCTTTACATAAGCTTGTTGTGCTTGTGCTCCACTGAGCTTGGAAACTCTGCAGTTACAAGTCAATAATCATGCAGTACAGTGAATTGAGGTCTCGACAAAAGACTCCATAGATCTATTAAATGAAGTGGAAAGAGTAACTCCATGCAAGCACAGATGTTGTTGACTCGTCAGTGGTGGAGTGTTTGTGTTTGGATGCCTCCTAACACCAGTGTAGACTATGATAGCTTCCTGAAGGCTTTGCTAAAGCAGTGTGAAAGATGTCTGATCTCTGTGTGATGAAAAATGGTCAAGTGGCATTACTGACTGGTGTGCCAGAGAACACAAACCACAGTTCTGTTTGAAGTGTGAAATGTTAGGCAGAGATTTCATTTTAGGCTGAAGAAGAAAACCAAGTGTATTGATTTTGCTTACACATAATTTAAACTATAATTTAAGATGTTTATCTAGCTAAATCCAGTATTCCAAGCAGCCACCTCACTTGTAGTCTTCTGTTTAACAAGAGCACTTTCCTTATAACTGAAAGCAGACAATGCAGTACTACTCACTTTGGTTCATCTTCCTGCTAAGGGTTTCTGTCTCATGTTTCTAAGTGCTTGTAGAATGGAGTAAAAATAAATATTTCTGTGCTGAGTCTGAGTGTTGAAGTATTACAAGTGGCTTATTTTCTTTACTGTAACTTAGCTAAGAGCATGAGAGTTTCATTGAACAGCTCCCTCTGCAAGGAAGGCAGCCCACTGCTGTAGCCCCATGCCTTTTCACACATCCTGATGCACTCTTAGGGCTACGCTTCTAAAAAATTTTTTTTTATGTGCTCAGCACTGCTCAGGCCACATCTTGAGTCCTGTGCCCAGTTTTGGGCTCCTCCATTCAAGAAAGATGTTGAGGTGCTGGAAGGTGTCCAGAGAAGGGCAGCAAGGCTGGTGAGGGGCCTGGAGCACAGCCCTGTGAGGAGAGGCTAAGGGAGCTGGGGGTGTGCAGCCTGCAGAAGAGGAGGCTCAGGGCAGACCTCGTTGCTCTCTGCAGCTACCTGAAGGGAGGTTGTAGCCAGCTGGGGTTGGGCTCTGCTGCCAGGCACCCAGGGGCAGAAGAGGACACAGCCTCAAGCTGTGCCAGGGCAGGTTCAGGCTGGATGTTAGGAAGAAGTTCCTCCCAGAGAGAGTGATTGGCATGGGGATGGGCTGCTCAGAGAGGTGGCGGAGTCCCCATCCCTGGAGGTGTTTAAGAGGAGGCTGCACGAGTCACTTAGTGCCATGGGTTAGTTAATGAGAAGGTGTTAGGTGATAGCTTGGACTCTATCTTAGAGGTCTTTTCCAACCTGCTTGATTCTGTGATTCTGTAAATTTTCCTTTGTTGGATTTAGCTGCTGGTGTGCCAGTGGAGTCTTCACATACTATAGAAAATACAATACTTCCCACTTTCTCTGTGTGGCAAGAAACTGAATGGACAGACCTTGGAGATCAGAATGGAAATGAAATCTGATTTAAAACAAAGTGGTAAATATTATGTTTTCAAGGACATGGAGGCAGCAAACATCTGATGGGATGAGGGAATCATTGGGGAGTGTCAGTAAGCTGTCAAAGGGTAACTGCAGGCTACATTTTGTGCTGTAATGTATGTCTGCTGCCTTCACAATACGTAAAAGAAGAAAGAGGAACTTCTTAAGTGAACTGTGGTTTCTTTTGTAGGGAATATTGTACTAGAAATAAATTCCTGTGTTCTGAAGATGCCATTGTGGTGCCTAATATGTCTTCAGGCACTATGTGGTAGACCTTCAGTTCATTAGGAATGTGGAGGTTGTAACATTCTCGCTGGTCACTTCTTGTGCCTAAATTAATGTGTGAGGCACAGTCTGCCAGGTGTGCACTGGATCAAGGAGGGATTACCTCATTTCTTTGAGGCTAGTATATATATGTATGGTTAGGACAAAGTGGTCAGTGATGGGAGTATGGGAATTTTGCTTAGAAAGTAGACAGGGGAAACATGCCTCCCTTGTTTTTCTGAGCTTTGTGGCTGTCTGGAGAATCTGTGCTTTAAGCACAGCAGCTGTAAATTGTTGAACTGGTTGAAACAGAACTAAATTGCTTAGTTAAATGTTTTTGGGACTCCTGACTGGATATTCATTACATTGTAAAATAACGTGGGAGAAAAATACAATTTATCATTATTTTCGTTTGGTAATCCCTTTCTAGCAGGCATTTACATCAAACTAGCAGCTGGTCTGAATCTAGCACATGTATAGATCCAGGGAACTGCAGCAGACACGGAGAGACTAGAAAACCTATGCTCCTGTGTGTGGTGGAGTTCAACTGGGGCGCGAAGTGTTTGGTCACTTTACTGGAGGCTTGGCTGAAACTTTTTTTCATATATTACCATGGTTGAGGTAGTGCTTTGCCTGCAAAAACCTATTTAACATTAGGTTTGTGAATATGGCCAGTATGCCTTGTACCATTTTCCATGTGCAGTGGGAGTTTGTGGGAGGGAAACTTGCATTTTTGAGTTTTGACAGGTCATCTGTGTTTTGCGGGCTCAGAAACAAGTGGCAATACTCTTTCCTGTCATTCTGGTTGCTCTTTGTTATCTTTGGGAAGTAAAATTCTTGAATTAAGACTATCAAATCACTGTGCTAAATGAAGAAACTTTTCCTTAAGGTTAAATTCCCATGATGTTGCCTATGTCAATGAAAGTACTATTGCTTCTATTATTTTTTTGGTGTCACTTCTCCCTTTTTGACTTGTTCCTTGCTTCCTGTAAATGAGCTTATACATTATGCATCTAGAAGCTATTTTTCTGTTGTTGTCATTCAGAATAACTTAAAAATACATGGCAATCAATGCTGCTCAGGGAAACTGTCACACTTGTGTCCCCAGACATCTTGGAAGGTTAAATCCCTGTAGCTGGCTCAAAGGTGACAGCGTTCATTGTAATGGGTTATACAGAAAATTGATAGGAAAGAACCATTGTTAGAAAATATTATGTCAGATTAAAAAATACTTATCAATAAAACAATATTATGTCAGATTAAAAAATACTTATCAATAAAGCCTCTTACATTGGCTGATGACATGAGGGCATATGGTTTATCTAGTTACTGTTTGTGGTTTCATTTTATTTTGAGTAATGAGCCTCTTTAAGCTTCTAAATCTGTAGCCCCTGATTTAATTTAATTGTAACATGAAACTTTTTCCAGATTGACAGAAGGATACCTGTAGAGGCTTTCTTCATTATCTTTGCCAGAAGAGAAAGGCCTGTAGCCTGTTGGAAGCAGTTTTTCTCTTTCTTTCCTTTTGGTTCTTACCCATTGAGTGTCCCAATTTGTATTGAGGGGAAAAAAAAAACCAACCAAAAAAACCCCAAGCAATTAAGGAAGTATTTAATTACCAGTAAGTGTTTTCTTTATCCCAGCAGATAAACAGATAAAATGTGTTCCCAGCTTGCCTTGTAGAGGAAGGAATTTAAGTTTTTGGGATGTGTTTTGAAAATTTAAACAAGAAAGAAAGGCAAGATCAACAGCTACTTGTATAATCCCAATAGAAATTAATGTCTCAAAAGTTATCCAATAAAGGAATAAGATTAAAAATAGCTAAGGGAAATAGTCTTGAGGTACTTTAGTTCATGTGATCTGTGGACAACCTAATCTGTAATTTCTTATGTCCTGTGGTGCTGCCTGTTTCCATGTTTTAGGCAGGACTAAATTGCCAGGGTGATATACTGCCAGCCATCTTTCGCCTCTCCAGTCTTAAGACTTCAACCTCTTGCTTATACTTGTGATTTCCAGTGCTTGCTATGCTGATAAATCTACCTGAACCCATATGCATCAATCAAAAGCAACTTTGCATGGTAGCCTAAGCCCACTCTGCTGCTGGGCATGTGACAAGGATTTCTGCTTTGCCAAGGATTTTCAGCTCTGGCTTTTTATTTCTTTTCACTCAGAACTTTACTCAAAATCAATATTGCTGCTTGCCTGCTAAACAGCAGCAGCAGCATGCCAGTGTGCCAATGGCACACAGTTTGTAACTAGGTAAATTTGCCATAGATAGATTATCAAAGTGAAACTGTTTTGGACACTTGTATTCAATTCTTCCCTGTGCATGGAAAGTTATAAACATCCAGGGATCCATCCAGGAACTGTGATACTTACGTCTGCAGTTTTATTTCCCATTTTTAATACCTGGTAACTAGTTGAAATTTAACTGTGGGTCAAGTGAAAGGACAGCATTTTTTGTACATCCTTAAATCCTCATTCAGTGTGTTTTATAAGAAACATCCCTTTAAAAAAAGAACACCCCCTCCACCCCCCAAAAAAGCCAAACACCCCAAAAAACAAACAACAAACCAAAATCAAGTGTGTTCCTGCTTAGCAGTCCTTGCACCTGTATCCTAATTTATGGCTTTTCATAATTAATGAAGTGACTCACTCTCTCTTGGTTCATCTCTGAGACAGCACTGAAAGCCAGGAGACTTCATGAAGTTCTCCAGAGAGCTCATTGCAGCACTTAGTTTGTAATTAAAAAAAGCAGTTCTTGATGGACAGGGCAAAAAGATTAAGAAAAGGATGTAGATAAGTATGGTTTGTGTTTGTTTTCTTTTTTCTTTTTTTTTTTTTTTCTTTTAAAAGAAAAGTCTTTTAACAGAGAAAGGTTGGTATGTTAAAATCTGAAGTGTGTTCCCTATGTCATAGAAATCACCAATCTAGAACATGTGGTTATTGGAAGTTATTTTGCTGAATAGGTCCAAGGAACTGAACTCTCCATCTCTTCACTCTTAGAAAATGTTTTGAGCCTTTTAACATAAAATGCAGTAGGCACAGTGCCTGCTGTGTTCTAGATGATCTGTTCCTGCATGTTTTTATGGAAAGCCATGTATAAGAAAAATAATATTTTAAGGAAAAAAAAGACACACTGCGCACTGTTTTGTAGAAGACATATGCAAACCAAATACTGCAGAAATACCTTTTAAGTGCCTTTATTGTGCCTTTTGAATTTTAACAAAAGGTAGCTGTCTTTGAATGGAGAAGAAAGTAAAAGTCACTACTTATTTCAGTAGGAAAACATGGGCTTTTAAGGTCAGAGTGTTGAAATTCCCATCTTTCCACTCCTGCTTCAGTTGAGAGAAAAGAACTTTTTTGGATGTGTGATTATTTTTGGAAATCTCTGACAGATACCGGTAACTGTGGGGTGTCCTGCAAGCCTCCACTTTGTGTGTAGTTTTCTTGAGTGCCTCGTTAGCTTTCTCTGTCACCGTGTCAGGGCTGTCTTCCATGTTACAATACTTTTATGCTTCTGTAACTTCTGTAATGGGATGATGTGACCAGTACGGAATTGCTTTGCATGCTAACGACTTGCTCGTCCAGGTAGATGCTGCTGAGTATTCATGACAACTGAAGTCGACACACATCCAGCACGTCTGAACCTTAAGCCCTGAGGCCCAATCAACCTTTTGTTAAATCAGTGAAAAGGCTGGCAGCAGTGGGAGCTGGACTGAGGACAAAAAGTCTTTTAAGTCAAAAGTCAGAGTAGGGCTATCATGAAATACTGGGTTCCTGCCCAGCTCCAGTACTGGCTGTTGTCCGGAGTTAGCCAGTGCTTGCCTGCCTGCCCTCTGTGCCTGTGCTGCTTTGCTTTGTTTTTGTGAACAATCATTTCAGTACTTTCAAGAGTAGCACTTGAGAGCTCCCTCTGGCACAAGGTCTGTAAAGTGCGCGTGTGACAATGTTTGTGTCTTTTTGAGGTCACTCTGTGAAAAATGAGAAAGCTTAAGTGTGTTTGTTGGTTTAAGGACTGGACTTCATTGGCTTTTCCTGAGACAGAAGCAGGCAGACCTTTGCTATAAAGCAAGTGAATATAATCACGTGGAAACTGTTTTGTATTTCTTCCCCTTTGCAGTTATTTCAGGTCTCTCTTTAGTGTCCTGTTCAGCACTTTGCATCTGAACCAGGCTTTCTAGCTGAAGTTCAAAAGAAGTAATTACAGCATATGGACCTGAGAGACTTCTCTTCAGGACTCTTGAACAGACTTTTGAGTAGATGACTACTCTTCTGCCTTTGAATGCAAAGCAGCAGAGCAGGGGTTTCAATGCAGGGAGTAGGCATTCCGGCAGTAACTTAGGGGATCTTTGGAACAGAAAACAGCTCCTATTTCAAACCTCGTGGAGCTGAGTTGCAATGGGACTCCAGTCAGTTGCAGAAACCGAGGGGACTTTGGTTTTGGGGTTTTTTGCTTTACTTTTATGAGTCAGTGTTTTACTACAATATCTAACCTGGATACTTGCAGAGCCCCAAACATTAACAGGTATTTAATGCTGAACCACAAACGAAGGGATCTTTGGCTGGTCTCAACAAATTGCTACTTTTGGTTCCCTCTGCTTATTTAGTGATATTTCAACTTTAAAATCTATGCTTCTTTATGTTTTTGTCTGCTATCAGAGACACATCTTGGGGTTTGTATGTACAAACAGCATTTGCCAGGCTCTTCTCCCTGTTTCATGTGAAAATGCATTGTGCTTAAATGTGTCCCCTGAATTATTAGCCACCTAGGCGATGGCATGCTAGCAAGTGAACCTTGAGCTACTTGAGTGAGATAAGTTACTCTTCCCAAAGCTGTATGAAGTATCAACAAGGGAAAAAAAAACCACCAAAACCCCCAAACCCCCTGCCTTTGTGAAACTCAGTACATAACTGGTTGGTTAGGAAATTTTTGGCAAAGCAACTCTTAGCATAGGCCAATTTGAACAAAAGGACCTGAAAAGGTCAAGATGTTGCATCCGGTCAGAACTCAGAAGAGGGACCACTGCTACCAGTAGATCATATGCCCAACTTCTATACTTGTAGCTATGGGGAACATGGGAGGAACCCTAGGCTTTTGGAACTAATTTTTGAATAGGTCTTTTCTATAACCCTGATGATAGACCGGAAGAATGTGCTGATAATGAGTCCTGGATCTTCAGACCCAGATTCTGCTTTATTTTTTACATGTCTCTAATGACATTAAGTCTATGACGACCTAATGGAGATGTGAAAAACTCCACAGCTTGACCACTGTATTATGTGTGGATATTGAGAGATGTTAAGCAGTACTACCTCCTGGCTCTTCTGTGCCTAGTGATGGATCCTTCCTTGGGGTACCCGAGGAATATTAGGAGGCATGTTAAAACTACTCTACTCTGTTCTTCTCTTTTCATGATAAGCTTCTTGATTCCCAGAAGCAAATGTAAGTAAGAACTAGTGCTGCTTTGAAGTATTAAATCCTATTCATCTTGTTGCTAAGTCTGGTTGTGTACTCTCCAGCTAGGTGAGGGATCCCCTAACAGAAAAGGTGTTTCTTGTGTATGCTTCATTATTGGTTTAGCTTTGTGGAATTCAGTGACCACAGGGATAATATATCTGTGAAATAAATACCGTGTGTGCAGGACCTTACCTAATGCTTCTTAAAAGATTGTGTCCTCCTAAAGCTGTTCCAAGTGCCTGAATTACTTGTTCTGCTCTGTTCAGCATTTCGTACAGTTTGGAAGCATGAGTAAAGCTATTAGAAGAAATTGCCATACAAATGACAAAGTCACTGAGATGAAAATGAGGATACACAGCAGTGGAATGGGGGGTGGGGAAAGCATGAAAATAATATTCATAGTACACAGTAGTACTTCAGCTCAACTGAGATAACTGTTTATGTGGGGTAGATAAAACAAACTCAATATACTGACTTGAATGGTGTTCATAATATAACTGTAGGTTGATCAAATTATGCTTTGGGTTTGCAGTGTGCTATAAGTACACATTTAACTACTAAGCTGACCATCATAAGTCACTGAACTATAGAAATACTACTTGTCTGCAACTTTTCTTGACCATATAGTTGATCTGAATATTCAGACGTATTACCCTGTAATATTTTGAACATCCCCAAATTCATGTAATCAATGTTCTTCTAATCTACAGAAAATGGAGTTTTTAATGTACTGGCTTCCTCTCTCTAATATTGTAGTTGTTAATAAATTAGACATGTATTTCAGTCACTATAGAGTAAGACTAAGAAATTATTTTAAGCCTTCCAACAGTTTCTACTTCAAAATCAGAATATGATGCCAAGTGGCATCTTGTGTCGTTTGCTGCCAAGTATCATTTTTCCTCATAGAGTTTGAATCCACTCGAGTGGTGTGAAAGCAAAATTAAAAATCAACCTACCGCTGTTTCTTAGAAGCTTTCAAGTGTACTTGGAAAACTGAGATCAATGGAAACCTTTACTGAAATATCCAATTAAAAATAGGGATTATCTCACTCATTTAAAAACTAATTTAAAATAAACTGTCTGCAGTAGAGCTNTTTTAAATGGGCATGATTGTGGAATGAAGTCTTCCATGTTTATGAATACAAGAATACAACCTGGAGAACTGGGTACAACTTCAACCTGTTTTCTTTACAGCTAAAATCAGGTGGACAGATCAGACTCCTTGAGAAATATGATGTAAATACTCTGAAAGCTTGCATCTGGCAACATCAAATGTTCCATTGCAGTATATACATAAAACTTGTTATTTAATGAATGGTGTCATGTTCTGACAAAAGCCTTTGTATGGCAAGAAAAATGTTTCTCTAAGAAGTCTACAAACCAGTGAAACTAATTGCAGTGAAGTGATCTATGTGATCAGTTGCTGCACAGTGCTCTTGAATGCAATTTGGGTGAACAGCAATAGTGACAAATGGCCTCAAGTTGAGCCAAAGGAGCTTCAGGTTAGATATTAAGAAAAAATTATCCACTGAAAGGGTTGTCAAGCATTGGAACAGGCTTCCCAGGGAGGTGGAAGAGACACCATGCCTGGATATACTTAAAAGATATGTGGATGTGGTGCTTAAGAACACAATTTACTGGTAGTGATTTAGCAGTAGTTGTGGGATTGCGAGCTCTGGCCAAGCAGTTGGACACGATGACCTCAAAGGTTTCTTCCAGCCTTGACAATTCTGTAATTCTATGAACTTTCAGCCAGGAAAGATTATGGATGCTGTCATGTCCGATAGAGCAGCTTTTGTTTTATGTAATTGCACCTGGATAGGACTTGGGATCACCACTGGGATCAGCGCTGATGACAGGAGAACCTGTGGAACTCTCTTGACTTTATCACCACAGGCACAGAAAGGAGCTGTGCGATGCGAAGGTCCATCTGAGGCCACCCTGGCATGTATCTCTCTGGGGCTCAGAGAGAAAACTGGGAGGTATCTAACACTACCAGCAGTAACCATTTCTGTCATGCTGTGCATGATAGACTGGGGTCGTATTTTGATGTATGTTGACCAGTTAATCAGTGTGTGCTAAAGGAATTGGAGAGTTTACCTGTGGGAGGGACAGAGGGAGGAACAGAATGCAGTGCAAACTTCCTGTTGATTGGAAGTTTTTTCTGCTGTGTGGGATGCACTCCACTTGATGCTTGTGCTGTTTAATCAGTAGTGTCTCTTCTACTGACATATGGAGTTATCAGACTTCAGTACTGAAAACAGGGGAGTTTTTATCCAAGCCAAAAATGGTGTTTGGTTCAGTTCAAGTTAGGCAAATGTGGTATTTCCCAGAAGGACAGAATTCTTTGTGGAAGTAGATTTTTTGCAAGTCTTGTTAAAAGCTATGAAACTGATGTAGAACCATTGACTTCTTAAAAAGCATTAGAATTTAAAAAGCAATCTACTTCATTTCCTAGCTCTGCTTGCTGAAAATAATAATCAAAATAAAAAGCTTAGAATTAATTCCCAGAAAGTTACATAAGCTTATGTTTGTGTGAAGTGGGGAAAAAACCACATCAACGTGTCCTGTTGTATTGTGAAAGAGTGTACATGGGGAACTGTAGAGCCTGAACAGGGGGATGACTTCCCCAGGGAAATGTTTTACCTCCCAAAAAGTTCACCTTCCTGTGCTATCTTCTAGTTTTGTTGAACTTCGGTGTTGTCATAAAGATTTTACAGTTCTTGGAATAGAAACAATTAAAGAAAAAACGTTTCACAATTGAAAGATGATCCCGAGCAAAATGTGGCCGTTGGGTGACCTCACACCTCATGCTGAATGTGATACTTGGTCTATGAGTGTGCTTGGATTTAAGTTCCTATTTCGTTTGTTCTTTCTCCCCTCCCTGCTGCCTTCTAGCTAAAAAGGTTACAGTTAACCTGAAGTGTGACTAGAGCTTACATCAAAAGGGAATAGCCATTTAATAAAAAGCTGATGTTAGAATTGGGTCTTTGGTTTCTCTGAAGAGTGCACAGTTCAAAAGCCTCTCTGGTTTCCTGAGAACTGAAGGTTTAAATGCTTATTTCACCTGTGCTCTTGATTTCTGCTTTCAATATCTGTGCTTTTGCTCTTGCTTCCCTTGTGCAGATCTGTGTGGGTTACCAAATGACTTCACCTTTGTCCATTTGTGAACTAGTGATAGAAACAACCTTTAGGAAAAAAACAAACCACCTGTTTTTACTATGTGCAAGTAACTTAGAAATTAACTTCTAATGCTGGTTTAAATGAACTACATTATTCAAAAGCTTTATTAATTTGCCAGTCTATAGAAAAATTTTGTGAAGGCAAAAGGAATTTCTTTTAATATTTGGGGCAGAAAACAAATTCCTCAGTTCTTATAATCATAGAATTTCTTTGGCTTTCCTCGGTATGTAAATGTGAAGTTGGATATATTGCATATGTGAATGCTTTTGCAATGGGATGGCTTGCTGGGCTCTCATTTATTTTCAAATTGATATTCCAGTTGTTTCCGTAATAGTACCTTTTCCTTTTGATGTATAGGGCTACTCCACTTACACTCCCTGCATCTGCTCCCAGAAGAGCCCTGTTCTGTAGTGAGTGGAGCATCAGGGGTATATAGCTTAAATGCCATTGGAAAATGAGCGTGTGGGATTTGTCTCTCTTTTTTTTTTTTTTTTTGAGACTAGTGATAATTAAATTTCAGGCAAAGTTTCATTTCCTGCTCATGCCACATAGCAGTATTAAGCTTTTTCATGCTCCATCACTCCTTTTTTTTATTAACATTCTACTTGGAGGAGTGTTTTTGGAAAACATTTTATCTTAATAAGAATAACCTACCAAGCAAGAAAGCCAGCAGTCTTCCCATTATCACACTCTCTACACAGAAATTTATCTTTTTGCTGCCACCACTGCCTTCCACACTTCTTTGATGTTGGAAAATGGATTGTTTTTATCGGTTGATTTTTGCCTGACCAAGGCAGAAGGGGCAACGGCAGCCTAGCTTAAAAATTAGAGAACCAGCTGAATAGACACGCAGTGGGTTAAAGAGCTTTTGGGAGAAGCCTGCTGTATGCTGACACCTCTGATCCGCATTAGCATTCTTTGCCTGTTGCAGAGACTCTTTAAAATGCCATTTGCATTGATGATGGTGTAATTGACATGGCTCCCCAAGGAGCTGTAGGGATTGTAGGAAGCTCAAATCTCAGGAAGAGTCATCTGTTCTTGGGACTTTTATGTAGTCTGAGGTCTTGTTGGTAGCAGGCCTTGTATTGTTGTCTGCTAGCACTCTAATAATAAAGGACCATCGGCGTTATGGCTCTTCTTAAGTTCCCAGCAGTATTTTTGTTAAATCTAATTGAACATTAGCTTGCTAATTAGCATTAATGCTTCATTCTGTTGGGTAATTGACTACTTGTTTTTGTTTCAAGTAGCGTTTCTGGAAGACGTAGTGTAATAAACTTTTACAATGAAATGAATAACTTATAGAAGGTTTCATTATTTCGGCAGTAAAAGTAGTAGGATGTGC
>VWYK01021012.1:0-20369 GCA_013399775.1 Semnornis frantzii | reverse complement strand
TAGCCTTGTTCTATCTCATCCCATTGGCCCTCTGCCCACCCATCCAGCCTGTCCAGGTCCCTCTGCAGAGCCCTCCTACCCTCCGACAGATCCACACCTGCTCCTGACTTGGTGTCATATAAATACCAGGCTTGCAGTTTCAGCAGGACAAGCCTCTTGTCCTGCAGAAGCTTGGTAAAACTATCATCTTCTTTATGAATTCACGCACACAAGACTGGTCCAGTGTCTTTTGTAATCTCCTTTCTCAGGATTCCAAGACAACTATCTCCACTAGTTTTGGTACTAGTGAGAATACACAAGATTCTCAGTCATGTTTGGATGATCTGTAACAGTCTTATCAAGTGTCAGCTACATTATTTTGCAGGTATGCATGTCAATAGTTGCCTTCACGAGTCTGAGAAGAACAAACACATGCTGCTACACAAGGGCACATATAATTTCTGGATAACACACACACAGTTGCTTAAAATTAATTCTTGGGTGTTCTTGCAAATAAGTTTATGGCTGTATGAAGAGAGGCTATAAAATAAAGGTTAGGCTCCTTGGTAGGTGGCATGTTAAAGAAATACTATTCCTCCCATATAAATCCACACCAGATGTAACATTTGACCTAAGCAGCAAGATTTATTACTATTTTTGAAGCAAATTCAGCACAGCTTAAGAGAACACTGTACAGAATTATTTATAATTGAAAAAGGTTCTTCTTGTCATTTGATGCATGTTTTGCATTTGTCAATTCCTGCCCTCAAAACCGGCACACAGTTTAATTATTTCAATCTTCTTACAAAGGTGATGGATCCTGCAATTCAACCTGCTAATGTAGCACATAGCTGTCTCCCTCTAGTCATTGCAGGCATGTGCTCATATCTTTGCTTTTCATATCAAAAGAAATCTGCATGGTTTCTTTGGTCTCTTTTTTTGAGCCCTAAAATATTTCAGGTGATTTAAGCATACTACCAATAGCACATGCAATCAAAAGCAGTCTTCACACATTGTTTGGCAACAAAAAAAATCTTACAGCTGTGATCAAAGAATTGCTTTACATTCATTTCTTTAGCACATGCACTTTAGTATAAATATTGTTGCATATTTTCTTCAGAGGCCAAAGTGTTTCTGTTTTCTAGAAATAACCTGCTAATGGATATTCTTTTCTCAAAGCACCGATCTTCCTTTTGTCAAGTTCATTTCTAAGATCTGTGCATGGAAAGAGGGGTATGTGCAACTTTACCAACAAACACTGAAAATGCCTGAAAGTGAGGAACAATTCTTGGGTAAAGACCTCCAATGGCAAATGGTCCTGTGAAAATTGAATAGTCCTCCATGTCAGGCAGCCATGTACCAAAAATGAGTGTTTTCTTGAAATGCCATTTTAATATTATGTTCAGGCATGTTTTAATTTTCAGATTTCTTGCCCTTAACACAAATACTTGACATCTGAGAGAAAAGAGCGCTATTGTCACTCATAAGATGAAGAAGTATATAGCCATTACTGCTGTATGCTTTGCTGTGACGAGGGAAGTATGGCTCTCTGTCCACCTGCAAGGATATAGTTCTCTTGAAGAATGTCCTCAGGCAGAGACAGAGATCCTTGAGGAACTGACTACCAGACTGTCACATATATCAGAAGATTGACTAGGGCATATCTCAGAACCAGGACTGGGTACTCCATTACATAGTGTGTTTCTGCCTATCCTTTGAGCAAGTTTTGGTACAAAGGGTGGAGATTCTGAAGTCCCCATATTAAGAAGTGTACCACAGAAAGGCTCAAACTGCAGGCACAAGTCAGGAGTTTTTGTAGTTCTGTATCATATGTCAAATGAGAGACTTTGCTCTACAGATAGAAATGCATTGGCTAAGTTACATTGCTTCAAGAATAGGATTTTTAAAAGATTGTTTAAGCTTTACCTTTTCAGGTATTTTGAATATCCCCTGAGATATGCAGCAACATAGCGGTTGGCAAACAAAGGAAAGGAGGGAAGAAAAAAGGCTGAAAAGTATTCTGGAAACTAAAAACAGTTAATTATTCATGCTGTCTACAATTCCTTTGGCTCACGAGCGTCTCAAGACAGACTCTTACTTTGTAGTAAAAAAAAAAACACTCCTCTACTGTCCTACCTTGTCTCTTCTATATCATATGACAGAATTCAGAGTCACAAATTGCCCAGACTTAACAGGTCAAGGGCATCTCCTAAAGCAGATAATCCAGGTCTCCCTGACGGCCTACAGGCATCCTTTCCTGTTAAAGCAAAGAACCTCACAATAGCATTTAATGTAACATTCTTTACATATTTTGAGTTACACTCCCAAAGCACATCTACTTCAATCAAACTCTGCACTGTGTTTTAGGGGGTCTGACGGAGTTTGGTTGGTTTTTAGATTTTTCTTTATCTTGATATACTGCACCCTTCCTGGAGCTGGCCATTTTGATTAAAGAGTTTGCTTTGTAATGAAAGCAAACCAAGTACTTCAGCTTTGAAAGAGAGAGAGCAAAAAGACGCAGCCTAAGCATGTGGGGATTGTTATTTTGCTGTCAGGAGTAACAAAATGCCACTTGATATTCAATACTCAGGATCAGTTAATTCCACTTGAGAAAGCAGCTTATCATGTAAGCTAACATTTGCTATGATTATCACCTACATAATGCCAATTTCCTAGGTAAAGCCCCCATGGTGTCACTTTGGGATCAGAGACATGGGGCAGCATAAGTCAATGGTTATCAACCTTTGTTCTATGGTACAATACATTCCTGATTCTCTGCACTTACATATAGAGCACACTTGGCAGGCCCATGCTGGTATCTGATATTCCACAACTACCTTGGCTCCAAAGTGAGACAATAATGCACATCTGTATTGCTCTCCCTTTAATGTAGTACAAAGCTGGATATGGCTCAGAAAGAAATCTCTGGAATCCATTACCTATTTATGATCATGTACAAATATATGTTTATAACGTAAAAGGGAATCATGGGAGGCTACAGCCCAATAATCTTTTTGGATGAAAACCCTTTCCAATAAAAAAGAATAAAATAATTAATATCTGATTTTGACAGTAGAAACATTTGCTCATGGATCTCCTGGGAAGGGAAGGGCATTTAACCTTCTCACATATCATCCCCGCAGACATTTCTGACCCTACTGCAAAAGTAGATGACAAAGATTCCCGACTCCATGCTGCTGATTAAACCTCTTGTAAGAACCACATGGATGAAATTTTCTTGCCAGTTGATTTGAAAAATCTACAAGAGGCAGAACTAGGGAGCAGCCATAGTGACACAAATATGATGCTATGCAAAAGGAGATTCTTCCTTGAACACATTTCACTCCTAAATACAAGCTTGTGATTGTGCAAGCACCCTCTTTAGTGGAAGAAAAGCAACTCCCTCTGCTACTCTGTACACCAGTGTAGAGAGGGCAAATGGGCTTTGAAAGAAACCCAACTCAACAATTGTATTTTTAAAAATAAAGTAATAAAGGACTTAAACAGTTTATCTGCCTAATGCTCAGCTTTAATGGTCAGGTAAAAGAGAAGTCAACCAACTCCTTAACTTCAAAAAATATATATCTTAAATCTGTGAAGGATTTCAAAACTTGTGTGATTTCTGAGAAATGTATCATCTGGATGTAGAGCCTTCCTGCTGTCTCACTCAATATACCCCCAGGCCTAAATAAGCAAAAGCAATCTAAAATTTTCATGGTCTGACATTCATAAAAGAGCCTGTACAATGCAACTCAGTATATTGTTCCCTTTTGGAAATATGGAAAACAGAATTTTAGGGTCTGTATTTAAAGAGACCTAAAAGTGAGAATGTTTCACTGTTTCTCTTGAGTAGCAGCAGTGAAAAAAATACACTAACCAGGTCAGCTTTACTCTGCAGCTAATGTGGGTGAAGGCAAGCAGCAGCAGAGAACAGCACCAGAGAAAGTCTGACAAAAAGGTGCAGGAAAGAGCAAACCTTTTGTCCCATCATTGCCAGGCTGAGAAAATTTCAGGGGCCAGGGCAAGAAAAGGCAGAGACAGAAGCCAAGGCATACAGCACTCCAGATTGATCAGATTGATTAATTACTCTAACACACCAAAAATTAAATCTTCAGCACAGTGCAGGGCCAGCAACCTGGAACTTGCTACAGTCATTGAAAATTTGATGTGTTATGGGAAGTGCTTCCACTTCTCAGGTTGGGCACTGCTCTAAAAGAAACATGCTTAAAATTGCATGGCAAATATTTTCAAGTCATACAGAAAATTAACACAGAGACAAAATCTGGTCTAAACATTTTATCTCCAATCCAAACTTCACATTCTAAAGCACCCTTAAATGATTTTGGCTACACCACTGCGATGCCAATAGATCTAAAAGGAAGGGGCATCTATTCAAATTAGTACTGCTAACAGTTTCTCAATAAATGAACATTTTCACAAACACCTTCTTATATGTGTTTCAATTTATGAGAAAGCAGTCTTCAAAGTTTAAGAAAATATCTGTCAGATAATGAGATTTCAGCATGGGACAAGAACAGGCAAATGGAATACAGGCCAAAAGTTCAACTACAGAAGTGTAAGAGTAGGAAGAAATGTATGGAGTTGTTTTAACTCTGTCCAGATCAAGAAAATATTGTTAAATATTTTGTGCCACATTATTCAGTACTACCACTGGAATGGTGATGAATGAGTAAAACCAGAAAAGAGATTTATAGAATCCCAAGAAAAATCCAATATTCACCAAAAATAGTGGAAATAAAAAGCTGTCATGTAGAACATCTACATGTTCAGGCAGGCGGCAGTATCAACGCAGATTTAGGGTAACCACAGCCATGCATACCATCACAGACCAAGCAAGTTCATTTCATGGCTGAGAGAAGTAATTTAAGACCACTCCATTAAGGGAAACCTTGCAATTTTGTTAAGACCCTTCGATGTAACCAGTGTATGCCTTGCAACTCCAACAGACACCTCCCTTTCCACATTTGGTCTGCACCAAATAGGGAAGATGAGAGAACATTTCGAATCCAGCAATGTGCGCACAACCAACAAACAATTAAACCAAGTAGTAAAAAGCAGGTGACTGGAAAACATGGAACCAAGGCTTACAGTGTATCAAGAAATGTCCTTACACTTAAAAAATTATAATGCACTCCAAAATCCTTTTGTTCAGGCAATCCATGTACAACAGAAGGCACTGTTATCCATATGAATCTATCCATTCTGCACGGCAAAAACCTGAGAAGCGCAACTCAATCAGATGCAGCCTGGCCCCTCCCAGTCAGTCAGGTTCCTCGAGGACTAACGCTTCCTTTAAGTCCATCAAATCATAAAAACACCACAAGGATTTGTACATTACAGTAGCTGGTTAGAAAGAGCATTCTGGTTGGGGAAGCACACTGCTATTTTCTGGAAAATCTTCAAGCAGCATTAAGTTACCCTCCCCTGTCTCTCAGAAGTCACTGTGATTTCAAGAAAATCTAATGAGACCTTTCCCATCGACCTTGGTAGCTGATCTTTCAGTTGCCACCAGGAGTACTTCGAGCAAAGTTAAATGCTGTGATCAGTCCTTTGTTGTCAAATGTGTAGTCACTTTGTTGTTCTCTTGTCTTAGTCTCTAGAATTCAAAAAGGGGAAAGGATGTGAAAAATAGTCTATGAAGAAGGCTTTTGCCAGAGACAATATGGCTAGGATAAAAACACAAAGTTTTGGAAAAAACTCTCAGTTAAGACAAAATTTTATTCACTAAACCCAGTGACAGTAATAAATTACACTTAGGTTTTCTACAAAAGCATAAATGCACATAAATCTATAAGAGAGCTGAGAAATGAATCCTATATAAAATCAGTCTATGTTACTCCACTCTGTATGCTTTTTGATTACATCTGAAGTTATTTTCCAGGATTAAAGGTTTCTAAACACCTAAAACATTACACTGCCCATGAAATTAATTCTCTATAAAATCAGTCTGTTACACTACTCTGTATGCTTTTTGGTTACATCTGAAGTGGTTTTCCAGGATGAAAGGTTTCTAAACATTTAAAACCCTACACTGCCTGTGAAGGCAGTGTTAGCAGTTAAAAAGTTTTAAAAAACCTGTTAATCAGGTAATGATCTCTAGCAATCTTCATCAAATACCTGTCTGACAGGCAGTCATTACCTGAATTTGCTCTTCGTTTCAAGTGTCAGACTGTGCAAAACTAGTTCTTGCCCTGCTCAGACAGCAGCACAGGTCAATGAGAAGGCAACTAATCAGAACAGTCATTGCTCTGAATAATACACTCACAGGCAAGGGGTAATAGAAGTGGAATAACCTACTTGCTTCTCAGGAAATGTTAATTAGCACAGAGATTTTCTCTCTCTAGAAATTAGCTGCAGTTCCCACACCTCTGCAACAGCTAAAATGGCCCCAGAGAAGTAACTCACCTGCAGCATTTCGCCGGTGTTCTGCTAATGTATAGATTTCCTGCAGCTGTTTCTTCTGATCCTCACTCAAGGGTGCTGTCAGTGAATGGTACCAGGCCGCATCTCGGCTCTGTACCGCTGTCAGAACAGGAATGGAGAAGAAGGGATGATCAGGTTACACGGCAAGTTAACTGCAGAACTAAATGAAACTCAAAGAATCCCTGATTGGTTTTAAACTCCAAACACTGCAAAAACAAAATCAATATTCCTGTCAGTTTTCCTAGCACAGATCCCCACTCTAACAGGGGCAGTCCATTCTGGAGAACTTAATTACATTCTCTGCTTTTTTGAATCGGAAAATTAATTATGTGGCTATCATTCATCAACAATGAAAAAGTGAATCTTCTAATCTGAAATTCATATTAAAACCAAAAACAATAGGATTAGTCAAATGGGAAACTGAAAAAAAATTATATTCATTATGATTTTAACATTTAGAAAGAGACAAGTACTTCTATATATAGGAGTCACTCTAGTGACTGAGTCCCACTTAGGCTGTTACGGAGAAGTTACAAAAGAGAACATGAAGGGAATTCATTTCTGGTTGTATTTGCTACCATTTGGGTTTTTCTGCGGTACATCTAAGTAGAAAATTCTTTGGACTAACACTAAAAAGGAAGATCACATTTTCCTATTCTAAATTACTACCAGTAACAAAAAAAAAAGGTTTTTCCCGGTGATGATCATAAACATCTCTGAACTATTTCATGACGTCATACAATTCTGCCAACCAGAAAACACATACCTAGAAGTGCTTGTGTAAAAAACTGGTATTCATCAACACCATTTTCAAGGTCAAGAGGTGTGCTGAACCCTTCAAGAGCAGTCTCTTCCAATGCATCTTCGTCCCAGTCATCATCATCATCGTCATCTTCATCTTCTTCCTCGCCACCTCCACCACCGCCTCCTCCTCCACTATGGTTCTCTTGCATCACCTGGCTCACTTCATTTGTTTCCTCCTCATCACTCGATATCTCTTCTGCAAAAGCACAGGTATGTCATAGAATCACAGAATGGTAAGGTTGGAAGGGACCTCAAAGACCATCCAGTTCCAAACCCCTGCAATAGGCAGGGACACCTCCCACTAGTACAGGTCACTCAAGGCCTCCTCCAACCTGGCCTTGAACACCTCCAGGCAGGGAGCAGCCACAACCTCCCTGGGCAACCTGTGCCAGAGTCTCTCCATCCTCACTGCAAAGAACTTCCTCCTAACATCCAGTTTCAATCTCCCCTCTTCCAGTTTAAACCCATTGCCCCTTGTCCTGTCACTGCAAGACCTTGTCAATAATCCCTCCCCAGCCTTCCTGTAGGCCCTCTTCAGATACTGGAAGGCTACTATAAGGTCTCCTGGAAGCCTTCTCTTCTCCAGGTTGCAGAACCCCAAAATCTAACGGCCTGTCCTTAGAGCTGCTCCACCCTCAGATCACCTTTGTGGCCCTGCTCTGGACCCGCTCCAACAGTTCCATGTCCTTCCTGTGCTGGGGGCTCCAGAACTGCACACAGGACTCCAGGCTGGGTCTGATGAGAGCAGAATAAAGCAGGAGAATCCCCTCCCTTGCCCTGCTGGCTACACTGCTCTTGATGCAGCCCAGGACTTGGTTGCCTGCCTGGGCTGCACTCACACTGCAGGCTCATGTTGAGCTTTTATGTGTTGTAATACGAAGTTTAAAAAATAAAAGGAAACAATGACTTAGGAATGAACAATGATTACTAAAGTTAAGTGCTGGCTGGAAAGGGAACCATCTATGAACATCCTGCCCTCAAAATCCTAGGATGGGAAAAATGAAGCTGGGGAATGTGAAACTTCTTTTTTTTTGTCTTTCATTTATGCAGTCATTGTGCAATTAGAGGATCACAAAACGTTGAGGAAATGTGTCTTTGTCAAAGTGTTTCATCACTGTGCTTTTCAGCTTACAAAGACTTGAATAGACCAGAAATGGACACAAAGCAAAGAGAAAACCAGATGCAAACTAAATGTCTGCCTCTTCTTCCTTCAGTATGCTCCTTTATTTGAACAAACTTCCACTAGCACCTTTCAATTCACTTTACCTTCCATTCTGCTTATGAAACAACTATTACATTCTGAATTAAATGCAACTCCAATGTGCAATTCTAAATGCTGCTACTCCATAGCTACAGAAAACTATTTCTGACTGAATGAAATTTCAAAAAATCCCCCTCCAGGTTAAAACTTTCAGGTCTTGTACTGTATTCCTGTGCATTGAGAAGAATTCTGTAATTCCATTACAGAAAATCACATGTGACATTTGAGTAGACTAAACGATCTGTTTATAACCAACCTAATTTTCACACCTCAAACCACCTATCTCTTGTTCCAAGCCAAATACAGCCATACATATCTGCTTGCAGTGATGTGTAAAATTCATTCCCAGTAAGGAGTGAATACCTCCACAAACTATTCTTTCCTGTTTTCTCTCTCCTGGCACAAATAGTTTATTCCAAGAACCTCAGCTGTCTCAAATCCCACTTTGCATACCACTTTCCATTTGACACAGAAGTCAGCTTCCTACAAAATCTGACCTTTCAAAGGTCTTTCAAATATCTGAGTACTGGGAACAGTATAACCAATGCAGTCCTGCAAATTCCTGCTGCATATGGAGAAGAGGAGGCACACTCACAACCCAAAAGAGTGCACTAGCAAGTTTTATTGTTACTTTCAAACCAATACTGCCCTTTCATAGAAGTGTTAGCTGGGACACACTGAAATGCTTTTTACATTTTTGGAGCAAAAATGAGTTCCTAAGATGACTTTTTTCAAGCACCCAGCAAGTCGAGCTATTTTCAGCAGACTAACGAGTCTTAAAAATTAACTGCCAATTTCTTACCCCCTTTAAATTAAATCCAGACAAAATCCACAATGTGAAAAGGGGAGATTTTACCATTATCTTCTGCAACGTGTTTTTCATCTTTAGCATGATCCTCATGTTCTGTGAGCTCTCGTGAGGCGCAAACTTGTTTTAAGCCCAGGAAAAGGAGGAGGATTGAAGGAACGATCTGGGCAGCCACAGCGTCCACTGCAGGTGGTCGATTCTGCAATTCCATCAGAATGCTCAGTCCTATTATACACATCTTTCTGTCATGGAGTCTGAAATGACACATGTTTGTTAGATGAAAAAAAGATATTTTCACTCCGAGGATACATAGAGAGCATTGGCATCTGGTGCTTGACATGGCAGAAGACAATGTTATAAACAATGCATGGCATGACTCCTAACAGGCTGATGCTTCACTTAGTCTATTGGCACTGCCTACACACAAAGACATGTTTTAAACCTATCCATACACCGGGTGATGGTTTGGGAGTTATCCATCCCCCCATGCTATGAAAATCACCCAGACTAGACTCACCTGGCTGGAAGTTAAGGACTGAAGCTCTATTTACAGCTTAGTACAATATACAAGCAGATATTTACACAACAGACAGGAATATTTACAGAAATATACAAGTTAAAGGTAATACAGAAACACAATTCCCCTTCCAAAAATCAGAGTCCCCAAGACGGGCTCCCAACCACCCTTTCACCTTCTTTACACCCCTCTACCTTATCCAGGGTCTGCCTTATATGCAAGGTGAGTTTAGAGGATGGGCAAGAGGGGTTAGAAGCAGAATAATTAGTTGGGTTACACAGCAGGCAGCCAGAGGACACAGCAGCTCCCAGAGAGAGAGACTCTCTGTCTTATCTATGTTTGTGTCCTTGTTCTTACACATCTCAGCAAGCCTATGAGTGAAGCAGACATCACCACTGTTTGCTTTTCACAGCCTATAATCTATTTTTTTTTTCATTAAAATATTCCAATTAGCCTCAAACCAGCACACATCTGAAGTCAGAAGTCAACGTTCAACAACAAAATGTATCTCATAGCTGGAAGGTGAGTGGTGGCTGTTAACTACATCTGACTGCTTTGCCCTTAAGTGCATTTGAAACTCACAGTCAGGCACCACATCCCAGTTGAGAAGCAAACACTAACTGTGAAGCACTAGACTTCAAGTCTGTCCAGTATCACGTGCATGGTTAGTTACATGATGATTACTGGCTTTGTCCACCTTCATTTACTTTACAAATGTTCAGCTCTTGCCCAAGTGCACAGTAGTGCAGTGTACACACATCTTGAGGGAGGACAGATGAAGTTTACATTTAGGAGTATGCTAGGCAGCCAGTACATTAATGGCATAACAACAAACATGCAAGTTGATGCTAAAGAACTCACAGGGATTAAAATCAATCATGTGGACAGAATAATGGTTTTTGAGCATCAAAAGGAGCAGTTAAAAATACTTTATAAAATACAGAATCATAAAATGGTAAGGTTGGAAGGGACCTCAAAGATCATCTAGTCCGAACCCCCTGCCATAGGCAGGGACACCTCCCACTAGCACAGGTACCTCAAGGCCTCATCCAACCTGGCCTTGAACACCTCCAGGGAGGGAGGAGCCACAACCTCCCTGGGCAACCTGTTCCAGTGTCTCACCACCCTCACTGTAAAGAACTTCCTCCTATCATCCGGTTTCAAATATTAGTACAGCGTTTCAGGAAAAAAAATTAGTATCTTGCTGAAGTTTTGCTTGTCAGGTCACCCTCAATCTGTGCTGGACCATCTCTTGGAGAAGCAGATAGTTTGTGATTAAGGAATTCTGAAACATATGATATGTATTGTACCTTTGTGTCCTCACAAAAATATTCTGCTCATCAGTCGACAGCCACAGAAAAGTTACATGAAAAAGTCACTTTCACTGGCATCACAACTAGACCTGGTTTGGATTACTGTTATTTAGACTAACCAAAAAATGAGAACTCTTTCATCGACATGACTAGGGATACAAACAGAAGTGAACAAAGAAAGTCAAACCCATGGACTTTTAAGTGAAGAAAAGCCACAATACTTGCCCAAGAAAACAGTCTGTGTCATTCATCCACTGGTTTATAAACTGCGCAGTGATGGGCTCAGGATTGTGTGGAAATCTGATGTTCTCTAAGGTGTGCAGAAGTAGATCAGGATTGTAGTAAAGTGCAGCTATGGCAACCTGAAGACACATGGTACGAAGCTCGCTCGTTTTAACTCCTCTGGTTAACCGCTCCAGAACGGCCTCCACAAAGAGTGGAATACACTTGGCATGTAAATATAAAGCAGAAGAGAACAAAAAAATAAACAAAACAGACGTTATAGTTGCTGCCAGATTATCCAAAAGTGTCCAGGTACAACCTAGGAATGCGTTCCAATCACTTCCTATTACGAAAGCATTTCAAGCCTCTGATTGTATGCTTATAAATCTTCCTCAAAACTGTCAATGTTACTCTCAGGACAGAGGAGAGTATTTGGGTCCATTTGGTGGAATTCGTTGCAGTAAAGGTTTACAAAAAAAGTTAAAGACATCCCCATCTTTATCAATTTAAACATGAGCAGACAATAAAAATGAAACTGTCAAAATCTGCAAGAAAAAGGAAGTGAGCTTTTCCTAATAAATGTAAAATTGAGTTTCTTACAAAAGTTTGGAGTGAGTTTATTCAGATAAAAACCAAGGATGTGCAAACTCCCATGTGATGAAATAAACATCTACACGTATTTCAATGTGCAGGTTTATGCTTTATAATAATTTGGGAAGCATTATGAATGTTTTAGTTCCTCAGTTTCAGTTCAGTGTGCAACCATTTTAATTCACAGAGATGTGGAGCTCAATTAAGTCTTCCATAACATACTTATTTCAATGCAAATGCATGAAACTCACTTTAACCTACCCCCACACCCCAGATTTCATTTAAAAGCAAAAACTTCCAGGGAACATTTTTATCTTCAGATTTATGTTAGAAAAGTTTTATTTGCTTCAGTGAAATTAGCTGAAAATTTATTCCTGAAGTTTATGGATTGCATCATGGCAACATCAAATATGCTGTGTTAAAGTAATTTAGGCTGGAGTGTCAGGTAAAAGCTAAGACCAGAATTTAGCCCTTAAGAGGAAAAAGACTACTGTGTCAAAGCATGTACTAGGAGACTCTGGAAAACAGAGATTTTTTTTTCTTTTCCAAGCATTCACAATCCAGCCATGCTAAAAGTTCTTAATTTCCAAATGGGACTGAGTAATCGAAAGTGGTAAAAAGAACCAACTTCTTATCGCTTAGAGAAACAACTTTGGCAGTTGGGTATGTACTGTTAACCTCTCAGCCACAATACTTTTAGCACTGTGTGTTTGCATCAGAAGGGAAATGCTATTGGGAGAAAGCAAAAAAACCATAATCTAGAACATTTTACTACATCCTTATCATTCAGTCTATATTCATTTTTCGTTTTCCAGTCATGCCTGCTCATCTCTAATCCAAAACAAAGACAAGAAACAAACAAGAAAAAAAACAAACAGCAACCAACTAACCAACCAAAAAAAAAAAAAAACCTCTCCTGAGCTCACTTATTTTTGTGTTTTTCCCTATTTCTATACTTTGTTTCCTTCAAATCTTCTAATTCCAACTGCAAGAAATCATACATGTATCATTGGAAACTAATAAAAGAGAGAAGCTGCTCAATATATATATCACCTGGTCAATACCCCGTCCTTTGCACTGAAGAATAATTACTTCCAGAAGCTTGGCTGCATGGCACTCTGCATCTTCTCCTGCATCTCCTGTTAATACCTAACAACCAGAATAACAATTGAGTCTATCAGTATTAACCACTGACATTTTGAAAGCAAGTGTGCCTGTACCTGCACACACCAGAAAACCTCTACGTGGCATCTACCTGTTCATGCTATATTTTGCAAGGAATTCAGACATATAGAATGTCACCTCTGCAGGACATGGAAAAGTGGCTACAAATGAATTAACAAATTTAGACACTGCTATAGTTCTACATGAATGTCAGGTCAGCATTCTGTATCTATCATTGCATTTCCTTTCATAAAGGAAAGTTTACTTAGAAAGAATCATGAATGTTTTCCAAGTTCTATTTCCATTTTTTTAACATTAATTCTAGTAGACACTGGTAGATTAACATTTTGGTCAAGTGAAGTCCTATCTGTAGGTCAGCACCTGATTAAAAACGAGTTTCTTTGCAATCACTTTGTATATATGCAAATACGCGTGAAACTGACTGCTGCTTCTCAGCACATGGTCAGTGTCAACCAAACCTGAGGAATCAAGCTGGATGAAGACATTCAATTTCTATAGCTTTCTGAAAAATAAGCAGGTAGCTGCATGCCTAATACTCTTCAACACTCAAAATCTGAGAAAGGTTGTAGTGTGATCTCATTCTTTGTTATACAGCATAATTTATTAATCAGCATAAAATAGAAATATCATAATGTAGGAAGAACTTCAAATGAGCTTGCACTTTAGCTGACAACTGGAGAATCCAATCACAAGATACATAACTCAGGGCAATCGAGCTTCATTAATTCCTCTACTTACCAAAACAGCTATTCATAGAAGAGAGTCAAGATGAATAGCAACTTTCTCCCGTACAGATTTGTGGATGTAGTTTTTTTAAAAGTATGTCACTTCAAAAGTGTGAGGTTGCTATGTGTGCTCAGAGCTGAGCCAAGACCAAATTTCATTGCATTCTGAAATGACTGACTACCACCTGGCATCACTGATCTGATTGCTAAGTACTAGTGGTAAGTGCAACAGTAAGAACGAGAGGCCTTACCTTTTTACACATAGCATAAATGATTTCTAAATGCTTTGGGTTAGACAGTAAAGTATCAGTGTCGATAGTCACATAATTATGCAAGAGAGGCATCATATCTGCAAAACAGGGAGAGTGAGAGAGAAAAAAATTGCAAACTAATCCATGCTGGTGCAAACCAGTGAGCCTGTAGTCCTATGATGGAATTCATTAGCTCGGATTCATGGATATGGTTAGAAATGCAGACTGTGCAAAAGTCTGTTCTGGAAGAATTATAAAAAATGGACCACAGTGGGTGCATTCTCAGAGCAGAAAACAGAACACAACTACATTTTAATTAATTGATTTATAGTTTCCATTCACTTTGTATATTTTAGCTTTATTTGGGTTCAGGATCTCCTACAATAATTGATCAAACTGACAGATTTGAACATGCTTCTCCTTCAATATGCTCCTGTTACATTCCCATGCTGAACAGATGGTTTAGGGTATGACTCAAATATATGATCATTTTAAACCACAACACTGAATAAACGTGGCAGCAAGGCTGATGAGGGGTCTCAAGCACAAGCCTTACAAGGAGCAGCTGAGGGAGCTGGGGTTGTTCAGCCTGGAGAAGAGGAGGGTCAGAGAGGACCTTATCGCTGTCTACCACCACCTGAAAGGAGGTTGCAGCCATGTGGGGGTTGGTCTCTTCTCCCAGGCAACCAAGGACAGAAGGAGAGGACACAGTCTCAAGCTGCACCAAGGGAGGTTTAGGCTGGATGTTAGAAAGAAGTTCAGGACAAAAAGAGGGACTGGCATTGGAATGGGCTGCCCAGAGAGGTGGTGGAGTCGCCATCCCTGGAAGTGTTTAAAAAGAGACTGGATGTGGCACTTGGTGCCATGGTTTAGTTGATTAGATGGTATTGGGTGATAGGTTGAACTTGAACATCTTGAAGGTCTTTTCCAATCTAATTGATTCTGTGATTCCGAGAAGTGGTCCTTACTAATGTGGGGTTTAGAGATAAATTCCCAAACAATGGAAAACATCAATCGAAATGATCATACCTGCAAAGTACTCAAAGCAATCCTGCTGGAAAACCTCATATAGAATACCTAAAAGCTGCCACATTTGAGGTGAAATCATCTGGCATGTCAAGCTGTAGGCCAAGGAAAGAATTTCTTCATAAAACTCTGGAAAGGAGAGACAACTTTCAGTACACTGCTTTGAAAAATAAAGCTAGCTTGCAAATATCTTGAAATCTGAAACCAAGCCCCAAGACAAAGAGAAGACAGCAATTAGTAACTAAAGCAGTAATTAGAAAAACAATGCAAATTGCAAAAGACTCTTTTAGATGTGCCTTATATGGCTATAGTTACGACAATATGCATAGGTTTTTATTCTAAATACCCACTAGGAAAATATATTGCCAGCCCAGCAAAGATATTGCTTCTAAATGACTTACTGAAAAATAGTTTTATTTTCTCAGCTGCTGTTTATTCTTAAAGGCTTTATCACTAAACTGTGTAGCTCTTTGGTGCAGGGAACTGATAAACCATCCATAAAAAAACAAATGTAATTCCAGATGTTGCTCTTTAACACAGCTAGCTAGAGTTACAATCAGAACTGCATCTTCTGCTTGTGAGTCTGACCTTCAAGAGAGAATAATCAGCCTGACTATTGTAAAAGAGGCTACAAGAGTGTCATGGATTGAGCTGAACCTGCTGCTGACCAGTGACATGCTGCTATTCATACCAGCTTCAAAATTAATGTGCTGGCTGGAGAAAAGCATCATGGGGCTTGAACTTCAGATTCTAACATAACAGGCTACCTGTTCCAGTTGCTGCTTTTCACTTCTAGGTTTGGTGTGTTAGTCTTTGATGTTGGGCAGGCTGCAGGTAAGGGGTGGGAGTAGGTGGCTGGCTTCTGCTGATACTTCTGTATTTTGCTGTGCTTTTCTGCAAATAGGCTAAGGTAATTGTGCATCTTATCACCTCATTAAACTCTCACTATCTCAATCCAGAGGTTTTTTTGTGTTCCCCTCCCTCCCATCTGCCTGAGCAGAGGCTTGTGAGAGCAGGCTGTGTTAAGTCAGCACACAGAGGAAACAAATAGTAACCAAAAATGGATGTATTTTTTCCTTTAAAGAAGCACACAACACAAAAGATGAAGTTCTGTTCAGGAAGAGAGTATTGCCTGCAATAACTAATTTAAGAATGCATGTAATGGCATATCATGTTTTCCTAAAGAATATCTCTAAAGCATACCTATAACATGTTTCTGCAAAACAAGGCCAATGATCTGTAAACAAATGCTCTCCAGCTGTTGAGTTATCTGAAATGAAAACAAAGCACTTAATTCAGAAACTTAGAATTAATACATTCAATCAATGTATTTGACAAATCCAGTTTGAGAAGTTCCTCGAAGCAAAAAGGTTTTTATCACTTTTTAAATGCTGCATTAACAATCGCACTAATTTATAAGATTAAGTTTCATTCACAAAAGTACTGACATTTTCAGTGTATAGAATCATAAAATCATAGAATCAATCAGGTTGGAAGAGACCTCCAAGCTCATCCAGTCTAACCTGTCACCCAGCTCTAGCTAATCAACCAGACCATGGCACTAAGTTGGCTTTTCTTGAACGCCTCCAAGGACAGCGACTCCACCACCTCCCTGGGCAGCCCATTCCAATGCCAATCACTCTCTCTGGCAAGAACTTCCTCCTAGCATCCAGCCCAGACCTCCCCTGGCACAACTTGAGACTGTGTCCCCTCATGCTGTTGCTGGTTGCCTGGGAGAAGAGCCCAACCCCACCTGGCTACAACCCCCCTTGAGGTAGATATAGACGGCAACGAGGTCTGTCCTGAGCCTCTTCTGCAGGCTGCACACCCCCAGCTCCCTCAGCCTCTCCTCATAGGGCTGTGCTCCAGGCCCCTCACCAGCCTTGGTGCCCTTCTCTGGACACCTTCCAGCACCTCAACATCTCTCTTGAATTGAGGGGCCCAGAACTGGACACAGCACTCAAGGTGTGGCCTGACCAGTGCTGAGTGCAGGGGCAGAATAACCTCCCTTGTCCTGCTGGCCATACTGCTCCTGATCCAGGCCAGGATGCCATTGGCTCTCCTGCCCACCTGGGCACACTGCTTGCTCATGTTCAGCTACTATCTACCAGCACCTCCAGGTCCCTCTCTGCCTGGGTGCTCACCAGCCACTTTGTCCCCAGCCTGTAGCACTGCTTGAGGTTGTTGTGGTCAAAGTGTAGAACCTTGCACTTAGCCTTGTTAAATCTTATCCCATTTAAAACTTGTCACTTACAGCATTTTTCTTTATCTAAAAAATAATCTTCATTTATGGTTCTTCTACAGATCCTATCCAAAATTGTATCTCTGTTCCTGTCTGGATATAAAGTAACATGGTACTCGAAGTCTCAAAGTGTTTCAAATAAAGCCTTTGTCCAAAATCTTTGAAGTAGAATGGGTCAAAAGGAAGAAAGAGATGTTTTTGCCTAATGTCCATGGAGAGTTTCCCACAGCAGACTTAGAAAGAGAAACAAATACAGAAACTGAGAGCATAAAACTGTGCTGAAGTCAAGATTTAGTTTTGCAACATTGAACAAGGAGACTACATTTAGGAACTAAACTACATGATGAAGAGAACTATATGGCCACATTTTAAGTCTAATTAAAACCAGTAAATACAGACATTTCATGTTATTACCACAGCTCATTCATTACAGACATAAATCTTGCAGGACATGAGGTTTTCTGGGGTTATTCCAGCAAACGGATTAAATATGTGACCGCAGATTCAGACACTGGACTCAAAAGATAGCATCCCTTAAACTCTCTTCATACTTAATTGTGAAAGGGAAATTAATTTCTAAGGAGCTTTCAGCCTCGTGTTATTTCTGTATCATTTACATCACTTGTAAAACAATTTGAAATTCTGAGAGGAAGAGCACTCTGCACAATATTTTAGTCCCTACTTCACACAACAGAAAAAAAGCAAGCTGCTAAGTTCATACCAAAAATACCACAGCCACAAAGGTTTTCCTAGGCTAAGACATGAAGACCCACTTTAGACTATTATTCCTGATGCTCATCTTAGCTACTAGATTTAATTTTAGCCTTCAAAAGGTGCAAGGGGTTCTTGTAAGGAATTAAAGATGTTTTGAAATCCGAAGGAACGCAATGCTCTTGCAGCAAAATAATTAGTATTTTTAATAATGTATTTTAAAATTATAAGTTTCATAAAGAGATTTCACACTTGGTAATCAAACATGGTCATTGTATGTAAGAATGAGGGAAAAGGATCTAGGAGTGCTGGTGGATAACAGGCTGACCATGAGCCAACAATGTGCCCTTGCAGTCAAGAAGGCCAATGGCATCCCAGGGTGGTATCAAGAAGAGTGTGGTCAGCAGGTCAAGAGAAGTTCTCCTCCCCCTCTACTTGGCTCTGGTGAGGCCTCATCTGGAATATTGCATCCAGTTCTGGACTCCCCGATTCAAGAAGGACAGGCAACTACTGAATAGAGTTCAGTGGAGAGATACTAAGATGATTAGGGGACTGGAAAATCTGCCTTACAAGAAGAGCTTGAGAGAGCTGGAGCTGTTTAGTTTGGAGGAAATCTGAAGGGAAGTCTCATTAATGCTTATAAAGAGAAGGCTTCAAGGAGACCTTANTACTAGTGGGAGGTGTCCCTGCCTATGGCAGGGGGTTGGAACTGGATGATCTTTGAGGTCCCTTCCAACCTTACCATTCTATGAATCAGTGTGCATTTACTACAGCAGGATGGTGAATTAGTACTAAATGATCTCTGACAAATTTGAATGTAAAGCCTAGTTTGCTTTTTTGATTTCTTAATTGTTCAGTTGCTGACTTTGAGAGGAATTTTTATCCTGAGGGTAAAATGATTATTCCTTATTCTGGAAAACACTTCATCAGATATCTTTCTTACAGGCAGATAAAGCAGATAGTAAAGGTGATTCATAATTTGTTTTTTACCTAGCCTTGAACACCTCCAGGGAGGGAGCAGCCACAACCTCTCTGGGCAACCTGTGCCAGTGTCTCACCACCCTCACTGCAAACAACTTCCTCCTAACAGCCAGTTTCAATCTCCCCTCTGACAGTTTAAAGCCACTGCCCCTTGTCCTGTCATTCCAAGACCTTGTAAATAGTCCCTCCTCAGCCTTCCTGTAGGCCCCCTTCAGATACTGGAAGGCTGCTACAAGGTCTCCTGGAAGCCTTCTCTTCTGCAGGCTGCAGAGCCTCAACTCTCTCAGCCTGTCCTTATAGCAGAGGTGCTGCAGCTCTCTGAGCATCTTCATGGCCTCCTCTGGACCCACTCCAACACTTCCATGTCCTTCCTGTGCTGGGGGCTCCAGAACTGCACACAGGACTCCAGGTGGGGTCTGATGAGAGCAGAGCAATGGGGCAGAATCCTCTCCCACACCCTGCTGGCCACACTGCTCTTGGTGCAGCCCAGGACTTGGGTTGACTGGTGTCAACCCAAGTGATGCGACACAGACAGAAGTGCTTGTTGTCATGTCTGAAAGGCGTGATGCAACAGCAGGATAAAAGATATATAAAGAAAATCTCACCTCCTTGTGATCTTCCACAACTGTCAGGATGGTGTCAATTGTGTGCAAGATGCCCATGGCCATAACCGTTTTGTCCTCTACTTCCTCATATTCCTCACTATGAAGTACTTTACCAAATATTTCAGCCTATGAGAAAAAAAAACCACCAGAGAACTTGACATTCCAGAGCCAACTCCCACTTCTCATTTGTCATGCAAAATCAAGGCAGCTAACACAACAGCAGCAATGTCTTATCTGTAAGAGCACTGAAAATCATGCTCCTTTCTTCTGAGAAACACAGACAATTAAAAAAATCTTTTTTGGGGGGAAAGTCTCACTGTGTTAACTAATTTAAAATGTTAAAACAGTTAGACTTTGGCTCACTGAGATCGTGACCAAAATGCCTGTTCCCCTATTCACTTGCAAGTACTGTTAGACCCAAGGTGATCTGGGATTCTTCTTTCATCACTACTCTAGTTTTCTCATTTTCCTGTTTCCTATTAAAGGTCATTCTTAATTACTGATTTATCTCAGAATGGCTATTCAATAATTTACACAAAAGATGAGTAAGTTAATTGTAAATAACCAGATGTTACACTTATGGGCCAAATGAAAGAAAGCCAAACCAACAAACAAAACCCCAACAGAACACCACGCAGCTATAAACAGCTAATTTCATAAAATAGCGCCAGCAGCACGCTGACTTGTGTCCTGACTTGCAAGCA
>VWYK01021010.1:56745-76651 GCA_013399775.1 Semnornis frantzii | reverse complement strand
ACTCCCAAACCATCACAGATTGCAAGCAAAGCACATTGCTGTGGCAGTTCAGGGAGCTGCGTAGCACTGCACTGAGATGACTTCTGTGAGCAGCTTGCTTTGTTAACGGTGACTGTGCAGCTCTCCCTGCAAATTCTCTGAACTGAGGGGAGAATTGGGATTTCAGAAGTCTGTAAGGCTGTCCTTACCAACAGGGCATGATGCTTGGAGCACTGCAGAGTAGTTGCCAGGCTGAAGTTGAGTCAAATCTAAAGCTGCTACTGAACTGGTTGACACAATGCCTTCTGAAGGCAGGTTAGTGCTTCAGTCTCACTCCAAGATAATTACAATGTCCTGAGATGAAAACTGTCTTGTCACTGCTGAAGTGGCTACCAGGAGTACCTGCCTATCTCATACTACCTTTTGTCTAAACTTGGAGAAGCTTGTGGAGCAAGACAGAACATGGTGAAAGTAGATAGCATGGAGAGTTCTGCAAAGGGATCATGTTACTTTTACCATTATCTTAGCCCTAATCTCTAGAATCAGACGCTTCCAGCTGGGTGTGCAGGCTGAAGGGAGAGTCTTGAAAAGCATAACTGACTTCAGTTAAGTCATGTAACTACATAGAAGTCACAGCCTGGGCTATGGAGAAAGTGGCTAGAACCAGGTGCTTTGGTCTGTACAGTTGATAGAAGCTCCTGGACTAATGATGAGACTCACAACAAACAACCAGCAAAAGCCAGGCGTAATGTCTAGCAAATGTGATGCTCCATATAGCCTGCTCGTGGGAACTGGCAGTCAGATGACTTCTCCAGAAGCCTTAGCTTAGACTTGGGCTGTCAGATTTCTGGTTTTGCCGTGGGCTCAATCCCCTGGTTGCACAAAACTCAACCACTCTGTTAGCTTACTGAAGAGGCTACTGTTAAAGAATAATGTAGAAACTTATATCTTTAAGACCTTTTTACTGTAACATAGCTTGAAATACTCTGAAGTGTTGTTCCTGTGCAGTGGCTGGCAGGGTGAAACGTCAAGCTGAAAAGTTTGGATGCCATACATAGTTGCTGCACATAGCCATGGGGCTCTTTCTGCTTAGTCATTTTCGTTGATGCTGGTTTGCTATTGGATTGGCAAAAGCCCCTTGGCTTTTATAAAGGCAGTTTTAGTGAGTGTGGGAAAGTCGGTAGCTTGGTGTAAACTAAACACTGAATCTGGAAGCAGTTTATGGTACTGTGTTGGCTCAAGTTTAGGGCCACAGTGACTTATTTCAGCCTTAGTAAGAGTTACACAGGAGCACTGTGGTGTGTGGGTAGATTGGGAGGGTAGGCATTGGCCTTTAGAGTCTATTCTGGGCTTACACTGTTCTGTTGGATTACAGGCCTTTAGTCTTCATCACCTCCCAAATCAGGTATTGGTTCAGAATTGGGATTAAAGGAACTGAATGTCTTAATTTATGAGCAGTCACAGGATTCTGTTCCCAGTATGGTGCAGCTTGGCAGTTCTCCAGGTTTGTGGTGCTTTGGCTGTCAGCTGCTGCTTGAGCTGCAGAGGACTCTACCTGAAACTGTTTCTAGACTGAATGCAAGAATTGTTTTTCCTTTTGGGAAGAAAAAATTCTCTTAATCTACCAGAAATGCAGAAAATATTGGCAAGAAGACTAAACCACAGCATGTAATACACAGCAGGAGCAGGTAAATTGCACTCATTTAGTCATGGATACAGTAGAAATGTTAGTGTGCTCATTTGTTTCCAAATATACACCATAGCTGTAGCTAAACAAGAAATTTCAAAGGAAAACTAGGAAAAAAATTTGGAAGGATCTATTTAAGCATCTCGCTTCTCTGCTTTTCTAGGGCTTGTAGGCAGGGTCTTCAGCAGGGCTCTGGAGAGAGGACCTGCACTAAGAGCTTGCTTCCCCTCTCCTCGCCTGCAGGAAGGAATTGCGAGTCCTGCTTGAAGCATATTCCTCACCTGTGTGCTGCTGTTCAGGCTGCAAGTGGTTAACTGCTGTAGTTGGTAGGAAATGAGATGCAGAGAACAGGTGTCTCATTTTCCTGAGTGCCCTGTCACTGTCACCAGAGGCTCTAGATGGCTGGCAGCAGTCCCTCTGCATAGCAGCAGCCCTCTGACTTTGTGATGCTCTCACTGTGGTGGCATTGCTGTGTGTTTGGGATTTCGGTGGATGGATTTCACTGCTGTGAGTCAGCTCATGAAGAGATGGATGAGAAAGAGGTAGTTAACTTTTCTCTTATGCAGCATTGGCTATAGCTGGGGGGGGGGAATACTAAACCCAAACAAACCTGGGGCTTCAGTGTTTGCAAGTTTTAATGGGTAGCAGCTCCTAGATAGCCATGCTAAAGCAGGCAAGGATGATGTTTTTCACATTCCAAAGCAAAACTTGCCTGAGACTTAGTTTTGTCTGCCAACCACCAGTTAGGCATAAATAATCTGAATGAAAACATTAATTTTAAATTGCCTCTGCTAACTTTGCATGCATCTAGTGGAGAAGGAGTCTGAGTTTATACCCACAGAGCAGATTAAAGTATCCCTGCAAGCAGTAGCTATTTGACTATGCTTCAGTATTATTGCTATGGAAGGAAAATTAGAACCTTTTGCAAGCAGAGAAGATGCCACCTCCTGTGAAAAAAGCAATATTATAATTTGCTTTATAGGCAGCATCCACTAAGCAGATTTCCATAAGTGCAGGTTTTTGTCACTGGCTGTGTTTTTCATGCACTCTGCAGATTTTCTGCATCCCAAGCATTGACATCCAGCAATCTTACTCCTTCTCACAAGATCTATTGTGATACGGTGCTGTGAGGTCTTAGCTATGAGTCAGAGTGCAAGAGGTGGCTTTTCTTTGGAACAAGTGCATGAAAAACATTTCAGAGGACTTGAGGATAAAGAATATTTGGAGACTGAGACAGATGTAAAAAGAATTTTGAAATAACACAAATCAGGAAGCAGAGAGGAAAATGCATGTGTTGGACTTGAGAACTGCATGGTATATTTAGATAGAAGCACACTGAATTTGCCAGAGTCCTAACTCCTGGCAGGCTTGTTTGCAGTCTTATCACTGAGCAGTGATAAAGAAGCTAAATGTGAGCAGCTTGAGTTAGAGCGGCTCACACAGAGCTTGGCATAAACTCTATTTTCCCTGTGGAAATGCAGAAATGGGGAGCTTGTGTTTTGGAGGCTTAAATTCAAGTCTAAAAGTCATAAAGTGAGGTATTCAAATCTAGTATTTAAACTTTCTAATGACTGCATGAAAAAGCAGGTTGTATTCAACTACTGGTGTGGTGGAACTTTCTGGAGAAATATCTGTAGTAGGGAGGTAGTAAGGAACTTGAAGTCATTCAAGACACTTGCCTAATAGTTCTGCCCCTTTCACCTAAAAGTAGAGCTGTTACTCAGTGTCAGGCTGCTGATTCCACCAAGTTTCAAAGATGCCAGAGAGTGAAAGCTGACCTGCTCAGTGGCCATGCTGTGATTTTGGGGTTTGAGACTCGCTCTTGGTTGAACAACCTGTGGCAGCAGCTTTTCTTTCAGGCGCTGCCTTGAGAACACATGATTTGGTTTAATACCTAAGTCTTTGTCCTGAAACGTGGGAAAATGGATGGTTGATCTCATCTGTTGACTAAACCCCTGCTGAGCAGCATCTAATAAAAGCCCTTCCAATACATTTTTTTGGGATTTTAGCATTGAATCATCTGTGTGAACAGATTTGACTCTGAATTAACCAGTGGCCAAGCAAAGCTGGTATTCCTGGTGTCTGGTTCTTCTGGACCTTCCTTGCTCTGTGAGCAGAGAACTTTTTAGTTTCTGTGGCTGTAGGCTCCTCTGTTATAGGGCTTGAATTGGTTACTGCATTTTTTTCCCCCCTGAACTCTGCTTTAAATTGTGAAGACCTTAACTGGCAAAGAGTGACTGCAGTCTTATGGGCAAATGGGTTTGGACCTCATGGTAGCCTTCACTCCATAAACATATGAGGTTCTTGTGAGAAGTCCTTCTGCTTGTACCCAAGGGTTTGATAAAGGACCTCTGAACTCAAGTCTGTCTCCTAAAAATCAACACAGATTGCAGGCCTTGGGTTTACCAAGGGGGGATTATGTAGACCAACTGTACTGTGGAATACAGTCACGAGGGCGGTGTTGTCTGACAGGAAATAGTAATTGTGAACCAAACCAAAAATCCCCTAATCTGAAAATTACTGACCTGTTTTCTCACTTTCCTCTATCCTAAATACCCCAAATTTTGGTACTTGGACTTTACTTCCACGGGGATGGTCAGAGGGCTGGAGCACTTCTCTTATGGAGCTATCTGAGAAGGTTGGGGTTGCTCAAGCTGGAGAAGAGAAGGCTCCAGGGAGACCTTAGCGCAGACTCCCAGTACCTGAAGTGAGCTACAGGAGAACTGGGGAGTGACTTTGTACAGAGGCATGGAGGGTCAGGAGGAGGGGTGATGGCTTCACACTGGAAGAAGCTGAATTTAGATAGGAGACATTAGGAAGAAATTCTTCCTGGTGAGGTACTGGAACAGGTTGCCCAGAGAAGTTGTGAAGGCAGCAGCCCTGGCAGTGTTCAAAGCCAGACTGGATGGGGCAGGAAGTTAGGAACTAAATGATCTTTAAGGTCCACCCTGAATCATTCAATGCACTGCTGGAAAGGCTGGATCAGGAATTTCAACTTGGCACCAATATGACATTTAAATGAGTTTTTAACCCACAGCTATCAGTTAAAAGGCATTCCCCTTCCGCCCCCCGCCCCAGCTGTCTCTTAGGTGAATTTTAGGCAGAACTCCTATGAGGTATTTATTTCCAAACCTTGTTCTTTTTCCTGGATCCAGCTGAAAACAAACTCAATGGACTCTCAGTCTAGGTCTAACTTTCTGCATGGCTATTTCCAGATAAATCTGCTCCCTGGGAAGGGCTGTATGAAGTAGCCTCAGAACTTCGAGTCCTGTATTGCTTATCACTAGTGGATAGAAGTGTGAAAGAAAACAAAGTGCAACCCCCAAAACCTTAGCAGCTTATCTGCTGTACTCTGTTCTAGTAGTAGTAAATTGCTGTGTCAAGGATGCATTGGACACAGGTCTTAAATACATTTTTTTTTTCTCTTCAGAATCTGAAAGCATTTAAGGAAAGCAGAGTGTTAGTTTTTAAATAAAAACAGTGTGACTTGGTTCTTCTGCTCTTGGTTTCTAGAGTTAAAGATAGACTGCATTTTCATCTGGCTCTACAGGGTTCTTGTAAAGCAGTGTGGCTTTTTTGTTAGTAAAAAAGTCTGTTTTCTGACTTGCAAGCACCCTTGTTGATGTCTAGTCCTGCACTTCTTAGGTGTTTCAGCCCTTCTCTTGATGGACTTGGATAGTCTAGAGTGGGGCTCAGCATGCTGTTGGGTGTGCTAGGGAGCTGAGGGCCTTCACCCAGGCCACGAGTCTGTCAGTAGGTGCCAGGTCATGGAGCGTTTTGGTCAGGTATAGAGGCATGAGCAAAACCAGCAAATGCATACGAGACACCTGAAGTCACTCTTAAATTCTCTTTCCTACACAGAGCTCAACAAAAATCCAGTGGAAGGCTTTTCAGCGGGCTTAATAGATGACAATGATCTTTATCGATGGGAAGTCCTTATTATTGGTCCTCCAGATACACTCTAGTAAGTACTGACATTTCTACAGAAACCAAAGTGAAATTGGATTTGTTAGTTCCAGTTTGGTCTAAGTGAGTACAAGTTAACCTGAATCTTCATACTGAGTTAGGTGATGCTGTTCTGTTGCCAGTAAAACACCTGTAAATAGCTGACTTTACTATAAAAAAAGTCATCGAGTGCTTTGCTCCCCTTGGAAAATGCAACCCTGATCCTTTGTACTTGGGTAGAAGTCAGAAAGTAGGCTTTGTTTAGAGGCAGCTTCTGTTTTCTCACCCTATTTAAAGCAGATATAATCCACTATTTGCTGTTATTGCTGTGAGGCTCTGGTTTAGCTACCAGTACCATTTTAAACCATTACAACTTCATGCTGATGATTGTAGGAAAATATTGAAATGGGATGTAGCTGGGAAAACTGCAGCAAACCATAGAATTAGCCTCAAGCCTTGTCATCATGAGATGGGAGAAGTTCCTAGTGACTCGGAGACCTTCAGTATTGTCAAATTTGAGTTGTTGGCAAACCTTGCACAGTGAGCTTTAAAAAGCTTTTATCTTTACCCTAAGGTCTGGGATTTTGGCATGTGAACACAAACCCATGCTGTTCATACCGTAAGTTGTTATTTTAACTCCTGGGCCTTAAATTCACTGGGGTTTGTTTTTTTTTTTTTTTTTTTTTTCTATTTTTANCCCTGGGGTTTGTTTTTTTTTTTTTTTTGTACTGCTATATCATAGGAAACTGAGAGAATGGCTTCTTTCTCATAAATGTTACATATGATCATCTGCTCTAGCTCCTGGGAAAAGGCTCTGTGCCCAGAAGAGGTCAGGCTTAAGAGCACCTCTTGAGGATGAACTCTATTCCCCTTCATTAAGCTCTTCCAGTGGCAAATTACTGATACAAAAAGCCCAGTGGCATTTACTTGAGGTCAGTTTTACTTCAGCTTGAAGTTGTTACATACCTCTGTCTGCAGACTTCTGAGTAAGTGCTCAAGTACAGTAATCAAGTTGCTTTGCTTTTCCTCAAGCTCACTACTTTGTGATTCTCAAGTCTTGCACAAGATGAGTTCTCCAACTCTGACCTCTTTTAACAGCTCCATTATAGTCTCATGGCCTTTTATATAAATACTATCTACTGATAGAAACTCTGCTTCTAACTGACCCCCTTAGACATTAACATTTGCAGTAGCTTTTTCTTTCCCCATTTCAGTAAGTTACTGAGCTTATTTTGAGGGGTTTTAGGTAAGAAGGTGTCTTCTTGTCCCTGGTTGCTGCTCTGCAAGGTAGTATTATACTGAATTCTTTCTCCCTGCTCTGTTGATGATGATAGCAGAACACGAGTTGAACTTTACCAGGTGGTTCAAAAGTTTTGAACTTTAGTCTCACTCCTACTCCTCCTTCATTCACAGTTTACCTAAAACTTTCAGACTCCACTGGCCCCTTGATCAGCAACATTGCTGAAAATGGCACTGAGCTCCCTTAATTGACAGCTGTACTTCATTAACCAGTTTTTAATGTGTCCAATTCAAAAGCTGTATTTATATGTAGTTAATGAAATCTTGTGAGGACCAGCTGAGGGAACGGAGGTTGTTCAGCCTGGAAAAGAGGAGGGGAGACCTCATTGCTCTCTACAACTCCCTGAAAGGAGGCTGGAGCCAGGTAGCTTTAGGATCTGATGCTTTAAAAAGGGAAAGGACAACTGTTTCACCTTGAAAGAGGACTGAACTGCTTTGGGGCTTCCAACTCTCCTTTCTTGTGACTGGTAGGGATGTTAAAGTAGCCAGTGTGTCTGGAATTCTTACCCTATTCAGGATTCTTTGGAAACTGCCTTTTCTAAAACTTGGGAAAAATGAATGCTGTGGGTTCAGATCCCCTCAGCTGCTTCATCTTAAGGGCCAAGTCGTACCTAGTGCATTTTGGGGTTAGTTTGGGGGGGTTTTGGAGCCACTAGCTGGAATTGCACAGCTTTGCTTAGTGCTAGTGAAACTTGGTATTTTCTCAGTAGCCTGTGGGCTCTAGAAGCTGGCTGCTACTCCTTTGGAAATGCAAGGGGGAAAACATTGCACACAAGAGCTTTGGTTTTACACCAATTCTTTTGTCTCTGTGGCTGCTGAGGAGTGGCTTGTCATGCTGCACATCTTTGCCCCCTTCTTGGCAGATTACCTTCCAGTTTTTGAAATCTCTGCCTTTGCAGTTTCCAACTTTCTTTGCACGTGTCAATGACAAGTGACAGTAACTGGGCACATATTACAGTGTGCATGGATGTAGTTAGTGTGTTACTGAGGCATACCATCTCTAAGGCTTCCCACTTAAGAGGCACTTTCCAACATTTGACAAGGGACTGTCCCCAAATATTAAAGCCTAGCTAATTAAAAAAACCACAGTGGACTGGCCTTAGTTACTGTGTTGCAGCTCCATCTGAAACCTGGATGGCTCTAAACTCTTACTGCTCCCTAGTTCAGTCAGTAACTGTAATGCTGAACACATCACTGCTGTGTCCGAGTCCTTTTAGCTTTATGTTGAAAAGGTACATTGGGAAGTCTCTTCAGAAAGTAAAGCTGTAGACATGGCTATAAAACTTTTTACTTTCCCACTGAAGCTCACTGTTGCAGACTAATATCAAGAAATTAGGACTGAGGTGTCCAAAGGAGGAAGATGAGCAGGTTGTTCTTGAGAAGGGGGGTTATTGGAAGCATTTTTTTCCTTCCTGTTAATAAATATACTAGGAGGAGGAGTTGTAACTCCAGATGGTAAATTCCTTGGCAGTGCTTTGAAGAGTTTTGGTGGTGGGGTTTTTTTTTCCCTGTGTGTGGTTTTTCCACTCTGGAACATCATCCTAATTCTAAAAAAAAACTACAGAGCCGGGGAACTGGCAGTGTCTTGTGAAAGGATCTTCTCAATCCATTTGCATTGCACATGGAACTGCTGGTGCTATCAATTATCAACATAATATTAAGCTGTTTGAGGGGTGAACTTTAGGGCTTTTGATATATCTGCAAGTTCCAGGCTTCAGCTTACAAGAAACTCTACTGAGATATTTTTGATTCCCCAGTGAAGGTGGAGTGTTCAAGGCTCATCTTACTTTTCCAAAAGACTACCCACTGAGGCCTCCAAAAATGAAATTCATCACAGAAATCTGGCACCCAAACGGTAAGAAATGTCAAAGTTTCAATTTCTTTCTGCCATTAGGAATGAAAATGTGGTGAAGACAAATGGATATCTTGCAGTTCTATTAGAATTGTGAAACTCAATGTTTACTTTGCCATCTTCACTTCAGAATGAAGCAGTAACTGTAGTGGAGTTTTTAACAGAGCTTCTTTGAGAGACTTCTGAAAGGAGCTTCTTGAATTCTTGGTAGCTATTCAGGGAGATGGAAAAAAATATATATACATTATCTATCTAAGTGTGAAATTCTGATCTGAGAGGAAACTTGATTTCTAGCTGACTTCTGCTTCACCCTCAAATGTTGCATCTTGGTATTACTAACTTGGCAGTTCAGTCTAGAAGGGCCAAAGTTGTCCTCAGAAGCATGAGAAGAAGTAACAGCATCTTTTAGGCCCTCCAAAGATGATGACTCCTACCGTTTCATTCACTTATGAGCTGCTGGCCACAGATGGGAAGGTGAAATAAAAAAGGTGGTTTTACTGGGAAGGAGCAATGCTCTTTAGTTTCTGAAGTCATTATTGAAGTTGAAAGCTGGGAGGAGACCCACCCAGTGCCCCTCTGATAAGGGAATGAGGAAATGCTTTGCCACTGTCAGTTTCAGCTCTGACAGTATCAGTCAGGCAGTTTCTAATTCCAGCAGCCCAGTCCTACTCCGATACTCTGCAGTGACATTGATCTGATGCTGTGCTGTGGAAAAAAATCACTCTCTGGTTTGCTGAACTTAATAGAAAGAGCTTTAGTGGAAACCTGAATAGTCTTGAAAGTTGCAGCATGATGTTAGAAGTTCTTGCTCCCTGTGTGCCCCCTCTGCCTGAGGTCCAATCTTCCCAGGCTCCCCTGGAGCCCTTTTGGTACAGATGGAGTTCTGCAATAGTTAATGACTTTATAGAAAAGCAAAGTGTCTTCACTACCATCACTACCAACCTTCCAACCTAACTGGAGCAAAGATGAGCAGCTCCCTAAGTATGCTGAAGCCCTGCCAGCCTGTTGTTCATGACTGAACAATGCCTTGTTTTGTTTTGTAGTTGACAAGAATGGTGATGTCTGCATTTCAATTCTTCACGAGCCTGGAGAAGACAAATATGGCTATGAGAAGCCTGAGGAGCGCTGGCTGCCCATTCACACGGTGGAAACTATCATGATTAGTGTCATCTCCATGCTGGCTGACCCCAATGGTGACTCTCCTGCTAACGTGGATGCAGCAGTAAGACTTTCCTTCTTTTTCTTGGTCTGCTGATGTTCCTCTTTACAACAAGAACCTGGAACAGGCTGCCTAGGGATGTGGTGGAGGCCCTGACCCTGGACACATGCTCTAGGCATCCTAATCTAGTTGGAGGTGCCACTGCTGACTGCATGGAGGTCAGACAAGATCACCTTTGAGAGTCCCTTCCAACACAATGCAGTCTGAATCTGTGTGGAAACAGGCAGAGAGCGGGTTGAGAGCAGCCCTGGAGAAACAAGCCTTTGGAGTGTTGGGTGCTGAGCAGCTCCCCAGGAGCCAGCAGTGCCCTCCTGCAGCCCAGCAGGCAGTTGTGTGCTGGCTGCAGCCAGAGGAGTGTGGGCAGGAGGGCAAGAGAGGGGGTTGTGTCCCTTGGCTCTGCTTTGCTCAGACCTCACCTCCAATCCTGCCTCCAGTTCTAGTGTCCCCATCAGAAGGACTCAGAGCTGCTGGAGTGAGGCCAGAGGAGGCCACAAAGATGATCCAAGGGCTGGAGCAGCTCTGCTGTGGGCACAGGCTGAGGGAGCCGGGGGCATGCAGCCTGGAGAGAAGGCTCCAGGGGGACCTCAGAGCTGCTGCCAGTGCCTGAAGGGGTCCTGCGGAGGCTGCAGAGAGACTTTTGCTGAGGTTATCTGGAGACAGGCCAAGGGGGAATGGTTTGGAGCTGAGGCAGAGCAGGGTTAGAGTGGAGCTGAGGAAGAAGTTCTTCAGTGTGAGGATGGTGAGAATGTGGCACAGGCTGCCCAGGGAGGCTGTGGCTGCCTCCTGCCTGGAAGTATTCAAGGCCAGGCTGGATGAGGCCTTGAGCAGTCTGGGCTAGTGGAAGGTGTCCCTGGCCATGGCAGGAGGCTTGGAGTAGATGACCTCTGAGGTCCTTCCCAGCCTAAGCCATTTTGTGATTCTTGTTTGCTAAACAGTAACTTCTGGAAGAAACTGATATCACAGGCTGCTTTTTGTTGGGAAAAGGAGTCATGGTGTGAAACAGAGTTAGTCCTTACCCTGGCAAATTGCTAACAGATTGCAAAGGAAAGATGCTGTCAGTTTTCAGAGGCAGTGCTTTAGTTTCTCCTGTGCAATGGGGAATGTATTTATAGTAAACAAATGGTGCACACAGATACTTAATGGATGAACTTCAAGCTTCTTCAGCAATAAATTCAGGGAAGCTGGCTCTAAAATCCTGTGTGGTTGTGTACATGGGTTGGTTACCTCTGCTGTTAAATTTAGCTGTAGTTAACATCTTCTGGAACCTTTTTTGCTTTCTGCTATGCACAGGTCACCATCATTGTTATGGAAGTTAGATGTATCTGTTAAAAAGCTGGTGAATCCGAGGAGAAAATGTGATGGGGTCCTTCAGTGTCATGATGTGACTTTTTTGCATCCACCTCTCTAGAGCAGTTGCCAGGATCACAGATGACAGCAGCAGATTGGACTCTGTAGACTCGTGTATTCATGGAATGGCTTGGATTGGATTGGAAGAGGCCTTAAAGCTCATCCAGTTCCAACCCCCTGCCATAGGCAGGGACACCTCCCACCAGCACAGGTCACTCAAGGCCTCATCCAACCTGGGCTTGAACACCTCCAAGGAGGGGGCGGCCACAACCTCCCTGGGCAACCTGTGCCAGTGTCTCACCACCCTCACTGCAAACAACTTCTTCCTAATATGTGTGCTTTGAGAATGTGCTCAAGAGCTTCATTGGGCATCTGGCTTTAAATTCCAGAGGAAGTGTTGTGCCAGACTGCAGTGACTGGCTCAAGAGTGTTGAAGAACAGCCTGGTTTTGGTCAAAGACCAGAGTCATTCTGCAGTGAGGGCTCTGTCCTAAAAGGGGTGCAGCAGTGTCCCTGACCATGGCCTGTCCTCTGCAGGTGCATAAACACAGCTCTCAGCTCTGTTGCTGCATTCATAGCAGAATAGCAATTGGGCTGATAACCATTTGTGGTGGGGAGGGAAAAAAATTCAGTTCTGAAGGGGAGTGGGGAAACAGACTTGAGGCCATATTCAGCTGAGGTTAAATTGCTCTTCACTTGCACTCCAGTAGTGAGTAATCCATGCTGTCCTCAGAGAAGTTCTAGGGCTTCTAAGTGGGGGAGTGAAGGGAGACAGTGATCTTGAGATGCAGAGATGTATAGAGGTGTGCTGACCTGCTCTGTGAAACTGGTGATACCTTCCCAAAGGTCTACCTGTTGCAGAGTGACTGGGAGTGGAGTTTCCTGAAGTCTTTGGTCAGCTGTGCTGTGTTATTTCCATATGTTCTTGAGCTGTGCTGGAAGTTTATCATGGCAATAGTCTCATGTGCAACAAACTTAATGGGAAGAAAAGCAAACACAAAGCTGCAGTGAAGGGCTCCCAGTTCTAGCATTCTTTTGAGTCTTGACCTTGTCTCACCTTACCGGTAGAAACAAATCCTCAGACACATAGATGCTTTCTGCTGGCAAAGCTGAGAGCACTTGAAGGAGCAGGTTATTAATGAACTGCTCAAAGTACAGTCAGAGTTCTCTGCTGACAGGCTCCTGTGTGTTGGGTACAACTGCCCTAATGCTGGAGAAAGCTTTTACATTTAGTTTGTCACCATCCCAGCATCAAAGGCCTTTTAATGTTTCTGTGCTGTGCCCCACTCTCTGCCTGCTACTTCAAGAGCGTTTTTGATTGTTTGTTTGCCTCAGGTATTATGTAAAAAAATAGGAATTTGTTTACCTAAACCTTATGGTAAAGGTTGAAAATGTCTTGAGGAAGCCTGATATTTTGTAGCCCAGCTTGAAAGAACAAGAACTGAAATCCAGATCTGACTGAAGACAATACTGAGGTGCACTTGGGTTGTTAAGAACTGTTTTTCTGAGCATGATAACAGATGCTCCAAGTAACTTTTAAACTTCACGTGCTGCTCCTGCTGGATTGTCAGCTGCACCAGAACAGATTTGTCAGGGTAATGAAGAATCAGCAGCCCAGGTGCTTTTATTTTGAGCTGCTGTCAAGATGCCTTCTACTTAGTTCAGTAAGTGGAAGTTCAGTGCAGCAGCAGTATGTGGCAGTTACTAAAAGATGACCTTGCTTTGGGTAATTTCTGGTTCTAAGTGAGTTTAGAACATAAGGAACTACAGGCAGGTCACAGCATTACAGGAACAGGGGACAGCTGCTCCTTGGAGAAAGGAATTATCTCCTGGCTCTTGTGGTGGGAGGACAGGGAGGGATAGGAGCCTGAACAGATACTGGGAGAAGCAAATGGAGCAGTTTCTGACCTAAAGCAAGATGTTGAGAGATTGTTGTCAAGTGGCTGTCCTTGCTATCCAGCTCTGAATGCTGGCTTCATAGAGCTAAAGATATGAAAGACAGAAACAGAACCTGAGAATCTGAAGCTCAGAGAACACAAATTCAATGCTCTCCTTGGCCTTAGTAGGGTTTTTGTGCTGTCACTGGCAAGATAAGACCAGTGTGCTGTCTGGCTGGGTGAGCTTGGAGATGGTAGCTGCTAGGATATGTCAGTTCTCCTCAAATGTGCTCCAACCATCCTGCCAGGCAGGGGGTGAAAAGGTGGTGTGTGCTAGACAGCTTCAAGGAAAACTGTAGTGGTTTGGAGGTGAGATTTTGAACCCTTTCCCTCACCCCTGCAGTAAGAATTCGTTGATTATATAACAAACTAAGACTTGTATAACATTTCATGAGCTCTAAGGGGTTCTTTATACTTTCCCACCGCTCGTTGCCTAAGGCAGTGTCAGCCTTAGTCAGACTGAATGGTGCTCCTGTGCTTTCATCTTATCAAGAGTCTGCCATAAAAAGCTCAAAACGGGCTGCACTTTTCCCTGGGGGATTTGGGACTCTGTGGTGTGCACACCTCTGTGCCTCTTGCCTGTCTGCCTGTCTTTTATCTTTGTTTTTCATCTATGCAGTTCTGAAATCAGATCCTTTTCACCAAGACCATCCCCATAGGTGAGTGGTCTGTCAGTCTTTCTCGTGGAGCTGATGCCTTAGCCATACCTAACCAGGAGGTGGTGTCTTTCTCAGGACACTGCAGTGCCACTTCTGAGTACTGTCACTTCTGTGTTGCTATCCTGGAGTGTCCTGGCTAGATGAAACTGGCCTAAAAATCTCAGAATAACTACAGGCTCCACAGTAGCTGGGTCACTTCTCAGCACTGCAGCTGAGGAGATTTTTCTCTAACCCTTAACAAGAGCTCGTGGTCTACAGTTTGAGTTTACTGCTGCTTTGCAGGCTGAAGTAAATAGATTTCAGCCTAGGCATTGTGATATGCTGGTAGCCAGCAGGTTAGTGGTGGAGAATCCCTGAAATCCAAGGGGTAAAGGCTGCATCCTCACTGGCTGGCAAGCAGCCTGCAGAGAAACCTGCAACAAGCATTCAGAAGTCCTGACTGCCACAGGTTTTCAATGAGTAGCTCAAGGACTGTGAGCAAATGTAGGTGTTTCTAGATGGCAAATGTCTGCAGACAACCACAAAGAGCCGTCCTAGAACTCGTGCCTTGTTGCAGGACTGACATCTGAAAGCTGTCTGTTCAATTACAGAAAGAATGGAGAGAAGACAGGAATGGAGAGTTTAAGAGGAAAGTTGCCCGCTGTGTAAGGAAAAGCCAAGAAACTGCTTTTGAGTGACACTTATTCAGCAGCTAGTAGCTTCACTTTTTTCAGGGTAAGTATCCTTCTCAAGACAGGTCACTTACTTGAGGTGAGGATTTCCTGTAGAAGCGATGCTGAACTTTTTTCTCTTTTCCCCTCAAAAAGAAGAAAAAAAAAAAACAACAACCCAAACCTACAAAACCAAACCCCCAAACCTTTCTTCTCAGCTGCCTGGTCCCCGTGGAGTTATTGCCTGTATGTGATACTAAAGACTAACACAGTTTGCACGTGCAGGAGCAGCACTTTCTGCCAAGGCTGTGGAGCTTCTCTTGCATTTACACACTTCAGAAGTTGAAATTCTTTTATCAGTACTGATCCTGCTTTATTAATAGCACTCAGGGCTGTAATCACAGTGGAGGAATCATTCCTCCATTTCCACCTAAACATCAAGAAAGTCATCTTTGGTGTGAGGGTGCTGGAGACCTGGAGCAGGCTGCCCAGAGAGGTTGTGGAGTCTCCTTGTCTGGAGAGCTTCTGTGCTCCTGGGCAAGCTGCTATGGGTGTCCTGCAGGGACCGGATGGTCTCCAGAGGTCCCTTCTACTGTGCTGGGATTCTGGGATTGTTGTGAATAACAGTGGTTTGATTCTTAGAAGCAGTCTTGGTGTCTCAAGCTTTTACAGATCTATGGAGACACCTTGCAGGTGTTGGTGGCATTGTGCATGCAGGTTTTAGATAAGACACTGGTGAAGCTGTTAGGAAGGGTTGCTGCAGGTAAGGGTGGGAATTTTACTAGAATGTCTACTAGTATATCAGAAAGGATCAAACTGAGCTATTGCCCATCAACAATGTCAGGAAATAAGGAAGAGGTTTTTCAGCCAAAAAATCTTTTGTGCTAAGGAAGGCTTAGGAGTAGCTTCAGCAAACAGTGATATTTTGGAAGCTGATCTGAGAGCCTGGACAGGTTCTGTCATGATACGACTCAAGATACCTGTTCTAATTTGAACAATCCCATCCTTGTTTTAGTGGACTTACTGTAGTAATAACAACAAAGCTCCTGTAAAAAAAAAAAAAGTATTAAAACATGGCCCTTAAATACTTGGCCTTTGGTCACTTTAATCTTAGTAAGCCAAGGAAAAAGTTCAACTAGCTAATAATGTCTTGCTTTTGAAAGCAAAGCAGAGCTTCATGTCAAAGCTGCCTTTGCTCAGTGGTTTCTGTGGCAGGTGAAGAGCTCAGAGAAGGCCAAAGCCATGTGTGCTGGATAGCTTCAGTGTACTGAAGCTGGGCAGGGGGGCACTGTGTCACTGGTGGTTGTTTCCAGGGCGTCTGAACAACAGCAGCAGTTTTGCTAAATGCTCCTGCTAGTGGATTTTTCTTCCCTGGGGTTGTACAGGAGATAATCCCTTTCTCATCCTGTTTGTAAGAGCTGTGGGGGGCTGGGGGTAGGGGAAGGCTCCATCTGTGATGCCAACAACTGCAGGGTCTCCCCTCTGCAGGAATGAGCAGAGCTTTCTCCAGTCCAGGGAAAGCATGGAAAAAAGCTTAATATTGATCAGAAGCCTAAGCAAAGGAACTGAATGTTTTGTACAACTGCCTATAACCAGGGTGTACAAATTGTTAATGCAGTTGACAGTGTTTTCTCTGTGAGAAAGGGAGTAGCTGTGAGTAATGCTGCAGCATGTCCTTAGCTAACCTCAGCTCTGTTGCCATGTCAGACTTGGCCACGGTGAAGCAAGGCTCGTGACAAGTACTCCAGTAATTGGCTGTGGTGCTTTTTTGGAAGGCCTGGTGACTCCTGAGTGAGTGATGGACAGTGAATTGGGTGAGAAGGAGCCACGGAGCTGGTTTCACACAAGCACAGCCTGGCTGGGTAGCTGTGGTGTCCCTGCTGTGCTGTTTTGCTCCACATCTGGCTGGGAAAGCAGTGTCCATCCTTCACAGTAAACACTGCATGGGAGCTGCAGTGACCAAGCTGCAGGGCTTGTAGCCCTGTGTGGGAGCAGCCCAAGGTTTCCACACTGTGCTTGCCAATAACATGAGTAGCAGGAGCCTGACAGATGGTTGAGCTTGCAGACCCAGACTGCTGACCTAACTCCAGTCTTAGGTGATGTGGAATTTGTGCACCTTCTCTCCAGAGGTATGTAAAATCCTTGTACGAGTGCTAATTATCTTCCTTGAGCTCAAAACAGTCTTCAACACAGTTTTTAACACCATAAGTGAGGATGATGAAGTTTCTTTTAATGCCTGTGATTTCTTTGTAGGTCTCCAATTGAGAAACATGGCACTGTTTTTTTTCCTGCACTCTACCCACCTATTGCTGGACTTCTGTTGTTACAAGTTGGCAAACACTGGCTGGAACTGGGCTGCAATAAAACATGCCAGTTATCAATGCTGACAAGAGCCTAACAAGTGCCAACACAAGATGATTACACATTTTGAAATCTAATAAACTGCTTTAACCTTCAGGAAGAATTGTAAAGATGTGTACATAGCACAACATGATCCGGATAATATATTTACTGTTCATGTACATCCACACATCCACCTGTACCAACCGATGCTGTCTGTAGCTAGGAATAGAATAATGTACATTGGAAAGATTTTAGCAGGTTTTTCTCTCCCCTCTTCACTGTTTCCTATCAGTTTAAAAAAACACAAAAACAAAAACCAACCACCTGACACCAACTTGTGAAGCATGTTAAACTAAAACCAATTTAGAAGGGTTTGGGGGGGTTGTTTTGCCTCTCTTTTTTTGTTTCCCACCTATTTGAATTTTCCTTTGACCCACTGAGGCTTCATTAAAATCTCTTGCTTATGAAAGTTCTGTATCTTTTTTTTTTTTTTTTTTGGGGGGGGGGGGGGGGAATGGTGCCCNGGGGGGTGGAAATGTGCTCCCTTTTACTTCCCTTGGCAGACCTGAAATGTTTCCCAATTAAACCCTGGCAGGATTTGCTATGAATTACTTGTCTCTTCTCTTCTGATGACCTCCATAGTTTCAAAGGTGCTTTTTCACTTTACCACCCTTTTTAAAACCCAATTGCACAGACTTCTTGAATTGGGTATAGCAATAAACCTGGCTGTGGAGCACCCTCGAGCAGCCAGCTGGATTTTTAACTTCCAAGGGCCTTGAGTGCTTTCATTTGGAAGTTGACTTAAGTTAATCCAAGATAGAAATGAGCTGCTTTTAATGGGTGGATTTTAATTGTTTTTGCCTTTTTCCTTGCCTGTTTGTGGGGTGGGGTGTGTGGTGGGGGGAGGCTTGGTTTCATTTCTCGAGGTTGACTTCAAGCATGCACAGTTGTAGGTTTTCAACTAACTTCTGGGTTTGGTATCAAGAATAGTTTCTCTCCTTTTTCCCTTCCTTCTCTTCGGTGGCCCTTCATCTTCTTTGCCTTCTACTTCAGAGTATTCCTCTCCTAATGTACAAAGAAAATGGTGATGTATATTTTCATGTAATTTGATTTTTGGAATTCTGTCACCTTATGTAGTGAGTTCTTCCAAAATATAATTTTTTCCAATAACAATGTGTCAAACTGGCTGTCTTGAGTATCTAAATAGGAAGGGAGACTGCAGTTGGAGCACAGCTTCCTCAAACATCAACAACATCACATCAGCAATCGTTTCTTGGCTCCATTTCACCTCAGAATCGTTAAAAAGCAAACCAAGCACAATCCTCTGACCACCTTCGGTCATCTAGTGAGCACATACTCATCCTGGGAGTAGCTGATGTAGCCTTGGAAACTTCCTACTAAAGTCAAGTTCATAGAATCACAGAATGGTTGAGGTTGGAAGGGACCCTAAAACTTACCGAGTTCCAGCCCCCTGCCATGGGCAGGGACACCTCTTACCAGCACAGGTATCTCAAGGCCACATCCACCCTGACCTTGAACACCTCCAGGGAGAGGGCAGCTACAACCTTCCTGGTTAGCCTGTTTCAGTGTTTCTCTACCCTCACTGGGAATAATTTTTTCCTAATCTACCCATTTCCATCTCACAACCATTGCCCCTCCCCAGCTCTTCTGGAGCCGCTTCAGGTACTGGAAGGCTCTCTAAGGTCTCCCTGGAGCCTTTGCTTTGCTAAGTTGGACAGCCCCAACTGTCCTAGTCTGTCCCCACAGGGGAGGTTCTCCAGCCCTCTCATCTTTGTGGCTGTGTCTGGAACTTCACCAGCAGTTCCATGTCCTCCTTGTGCTGGGGGCACCAGAACTGGATACAGAGGGGGAGCATCACCTCCCTTGGCCTGCTGGTCACACTACTTTTGACATAGCCCAGGCCACAGTTGGCTTCAGGGCTGCAAGGTTCCTCTATGAAGTTTAACCTTGTGGCTGTTCCCTGCTGTGTCACAAGTTTACCATGGCTTTTACCAGCACAGAGTAACCCAGTAATAAATCAGTCCCAGTGTTACAGGGTTCTCTTGTAAGAAGTTTCAGTGCTGATTTGCTAGCTTGATGGACTGCAGCTTGCTGTGCACCATCTCTACAGACAAAGACATCCAGTGCAGGTTTCCTGAGGGCTGGGTTGTGGGCAGTGGACAGTTACTAGCCAGATGCATGGGACAAAAGAGCCTTGTGGTAAGTACCAACAGCCTCACAAGTAAAGGTGTGCATCCTGCAGGTCTACATGGATGTGTCCAATACCCATGCTTGCATAGGTGGAACCTATGGATGGAACCACTTAACTGAGAGACCTCATTAGTTACATTTGCTTTAACTGAGCAGCAGCTGTGTGCAGTAACTCACAGCTATGAACGCCCAGTAAGGGGCTGATGTTAGTTCCCCTCTGAGGAAATGGCTTGTGAGGTTCCTTGCTCCTCTCAGCTGGCTCCTCTTACACAGGAGCTAGGACTGTGCAGACTCAGAGGCATGCTGCTGTTGTTGCCATGAACCTTCAGTAGAAGCTGCTCTTCCTAAACCCGTAAGTGACAACTCCTCCCACGGGCTGATCTTGTCCCTTTCCAGCAGCTATCTAAAGAGCTGGCAGCAGTTCAAGGTAATTTGTACTTGCTGCTTCAGCTAGTTCAACCATGATCCCTGTTTGTCTTCCTCAGTAAGATGAGCAGATCACCACTGCCTCATCTGTGAACTTTGCAGATTAGATTAAAGCTTTATTTTCCCTCATTTGTTCTCCACAAGAGCTGCCTGACTGGTGGCTGAGCAGCCTGGAGATGCCAGTTTCCAGAAGTGGAATGGAAGAGCTCTTAGCTCCACAGCAGCCTTGCTTCCCAGTCACTGAAATGCAAACTCGCCTCTGCTGGGCTTGCACAGAGGTTTGTGATCGCACCTGATCAGAGTCACATAATGGTAGGAGCTAGAAGGGACCTTCAGAGCTTGAGTCCAGCCCC